>OU342744.1:212847553-212989248 GCA_910589775.1 Avena eriantha | reverse complement strand
GAGTCATTTCATGCTTGTTCTTATACTAAAACTAGCACTGCCCCCCAATGGATCCACCGTTAGACCGAGTCTTCTAGAAGGCACACCATAACACAGTTTTTCTGCTTGACGATTGTTACATACTGTTCGATTGGGGCGCTTGGACGATTGGGATGGTCTTCGCGAGAGCGATCCTCGAGTAGGCTGTTCTGTGGCATGATTCTCCATGCTTGCTCTGGACAAACTGGCATGTTGCGAGTGTTACGACTCACGAGTTCAGTGGGCCATATCCCAGTGTCACGTCCCCGTTACTTCTCTTCCTCCCCGTACTTCTCTTCCTTCCCCTCGAAGCCACTTTCCCCACTTCACTTCCATCCTGCTGTAGCCGCAAGCCGACGACATCCACCAATTCTCCGGTCGCTACCTTCATGGTAAGAAATCATTTTACAAGCTTTTGAACTTATCCTACACATTCCTGCTATTCGCCAATCTAACTACTAATCTTTTTTCCGATTTCTCGACGAACTTCAGTTGTGGCAGATGTGGGAGCCCAAGAATCTGGAGATCCTCGCGCACAACTTCGCAGCGGTGTTCCCGCTCGTGTGCTCCTACCCAGGATGCTTTCGTCCTTACTCCTACCGCGAGCTCCCGCTCCACGAGCTCGCGTGCCCGCACGACGCGTGCGCCTGAACGGAGCCGGGCTGCAACTACAACGGCCCGCCGGTAGAGCTCGTCATCCACCTTGCAGATGAGCACTTGATCGAAGTGATTAGGATCTCGTACGGGCAAGCCCAACTTCTCCAAGAGCAGGTGTCGTTCACTGACTCGGCACGCCGCCTGCTAATTTTCCAGGGGGGCGGCTCTGTTTTCGTCCTGACCATCACCGTCGGTGTTCCGGGAACCAGATCCGGGCCCATCGTCGTGGGTGCCGTATGCGTCAGGTCGGTCTCGTGCGCCTGGCCCATATACACGGTGCGCATGTGGGCGAACGCCTAGCCACCATCGTCGGATAGCATTCTTGTGCTAGCCGAGGCGCCGAGCTGCCCGACGCCGCGGGAGGTGGAGTATGTGGACCTAAGGTCGATCCTATGCGTGCCATCTCAGTACCTTGTCGGTGCTAGACCGAACAGGCAGATGCATTTCTACATTTGTATCGAGAAGACCGACAGACAAATGTAGTACTTGTGCTATCGTTACTTTTAGCCTTAAGCGATGCTTCTCACGTGCTTAGAGCATACGTGTTGTGCGAATGTACCCCAGTTGTAGTTTTCAGTACTCCTTAATACTTCGACGAGTTATTATATTGGTCCAATCAGCTTACTGTTGTCACGTTGCAAAGTCCACTTGCTCTGGACAGACCGGCAATACCGTGTGCTCCCGCTCCCGCATGTCAGTGTCACGTGTTCCGAGGGCCCACCTGCCAGTGTCCTTCCCCTCGAAGCCACTGTCCCAACTTCTCTTCCATCCTGCCACTCCCGTCTGATGGTTGTAATCTGATGATTTTCGTTGGATTGTTTACAAGTAATCTACGTTGATAATGCAACATGCAAATGGCACAGACACAATTTCTAAAGTGGAAGCACTCACCGGCTGCTATTACACACATTTCTTAATATAGCTCGACAAACACATTACAATAATTGTACTCGCATTAAACATAACCGAAATTGCAACCATCCTAAACAACATCTAAACCCACATCACACAGCTGTCGTCGAAGTCCACCTCGATTAGTGACACCGCCGTGCCCTTCCTGGTGACATCCACTCCCGCTCGTGGCTTGCCCTTCGCCAAGGAGGCAACAATGGCGTTCTGCACAGCTTCGTCCCCATCGCCCTCCACATCGGAATCGACAATTACAAAGGTGACGGAGTTGGCGTGGATCGAGCGCCGTCACGCCTGGCGGCTCATGCTCGAGCTCGACGCCGCATCAATCCTTCTACAGGTAGGAGGGGGCGAGCTTGCATATGTAGCGTCGTCGCTCCTCTCAAGAAACCATGGCCATTTGATACTGCGACGGTAGGATCTTGGGGTGGATCCGCCGCGGCGAGCCCTACCGGAAGCAGTGGAGCGGATGGATGGCACGAGCCATGACAAGTTCCTAGGAGGGAGTAAGATTGTGGGCCAGGCGTGTCTGGTTCCTGAGCAAGACCTCCTAGTGATATGTACGCGGGCAAGGTACCAAAAAATTTCGTCCAATGCGCGCAACAGGGCTTTTGAACCACGAAGGCGCGAGTTTCTTTTGACAAGTCCACACGCTAGGTCCCCCACCTGTCAGCCGAATGTGGACGGTAGGATTCTGCCTGAGTTATTAAGTAGGGATAAATCACGCTTCACCACTACCCTGACATCCAAAGGCTCCTCTTTCTTCTACCCTCGCTCCCCTGGCTCATGGCTCACAGCTCGTGCAGTTCGTCTCGGGCAGAATCAGGGTCGGCTCAACGCCGTCAGGCGGGTGCCCCCATCAGGTACCGGAGGGCGCCCTACGATTACTACCCCGATATGTTGTGTTTGTGTGGTGAGAAGATGCCGAGATGGATTTCGTGGACCGACGAAAATACTGCAGGAAAATTCAGCAACTTTAGCATCAGAGCGGTAAGTTCCTACTGTAGGTACAATGGTAACCCGGATCCGGAAAGCGTAATGTAATTCTTTTTTTGTTTCCTTTGATCTACTACGCAGGAAGGGAGGGGGACTGGCTGTGACAAGTTTGTGTGGATCGAAAAGCCACTGACAGGTTTTCACAAAGAGCTTGTTCAGGATCTGCGTGATGCTGTGTGGGATAAGAAAGAGGAGATTCGTGTGATGGAGCGAGAGATCCGGGAGCTTCGCCAGGTGTAGGGGGTAGGGGCAGGGAGGTGGTGAGATAGACGGGCTCAAGATTAGGCCAGATAGTGGACACAATTTCCTCATTATCTGGGCATTATCTGTTGCATTTGCATTTTATGTTGCCATGTCGTTGTCCAGCAGCTGAAATAAGTTGCTGCTTCGTGGAGTGTAGCGGCCAGCTTAAGAAAAAAATTTCCAGCCCAGAAAATTATCATAAGTGTAATGCCAACAGCAGCGATTTATTAAGCGCCTATAAATAAATCACGTCTGTGCCACTAACACCCATCGATTTTGGAGAGGATTTAACCGCTCAGCTATCGCGATTGTTCAGATAGTAGTGGCACAGTCACAGTTTTGGATTCAACTAGTGGCCTCGGCCGTATCAAATCCTAAAGTCGCGATACATTTTACTGCTAGTATGAGAGGTAGATTGTTTCGCCCGACAAGTTCCACGCACACAGCTCTAGAGTTTAACCGAACTACATATATAGGTTCAAGTTCAATACATCATTAGGCTGCTACACTGCTAGCCCTCTTTCTCTGCTTGGGTGCCAACTTTCTTCCTCTTTCCTTCACGTCCACTGGCTTCTTTATCTCCTGCCTTCTTCCTCTTCCTGGGTGCCAATTTTCTTACCTTCACGTACCCTGCATCTCCGGGCCGAGGGAAGTCAGGCCAATCAGCACCAGAATCTTGTCCGGCATCATCACTCCACTCGTTTTGGTTTTCTTCCCGCAGCAAAATCACTGAGCCGGCTGTCGTGTTTCTTACCTTGCGCTTCCTATAAAAAAACAGTACATGGATTACTACCTTATATCTACAGACTATAAACAATTTTTTTGTGTGAATGTACCATCTCATACCTAGGTTTGGGAGCATTAAGGGGACATCCAGCTTCTCTATGGCCTATAAGATGGCAGGTCTTGCATCTGTTTTTGCCCTTCTTTGTAGCACAGAAAGCCGAACCCTTCTTCTCGAGAAAATTCTTAAACCAATTCACCTGGGGTCTTCCTTTGCCCCTTTTTGTAACTGGCTGGCAAAGCTCGAAAGACAGTTGGACTTGAGGCCACTCAGATGGGTCTGTACATGGCTCGACGGATCCAGCATACGCAGCTCTGAACTTTTCCATAGAGTAGTAGTTTGAAAAATACTGATCCAAATGTGGTAGAGTTCTTTTCTTCACCAAGAAGGCCAAGGCATGGTCGCAAGGTTTCCCGGTATGCTGCCACTCTAAGAAGGTGCATTCTTGCAGCTGGATGTTCACAACATCCCTTTTGCCACTCTTGGACATATCGACCACCTCACAGCTTCTGTTGGTTGACGGGAGAACCTTAAAATGAGCAAGTCCTCGGCTTCTCTTGTGCAGTTGCTGTACAACTGGCGGTAGCATATGTCCTCTAAGTCTCCTACCGATCTCTCTCCTTATATTTAACAGCTTCATGATCATACCACGTATGTTGTCCATCAAGATATGAACAGGACGCACTTTTATGACCTTCACCCAGTTATTCAGGCATTCTGCAAGGTTGTTGTTTATGTAATCAACTTTGATGTCAGGGTTGAATTGACTCCTCTTCCATAGCTACGAATGATGGATGGCTAAGTACTCTGGAAGTTCAGGGGCTTCGGCAAAAATCTTGCTCATGAAATAATCGCTGCTACTAGGTTTGTAAACTCTAGCAGCAGGAAACATGTAACGAAATACGCTGCCTGCATAGTGTGAGTACAAGTTGAGCATCATATGGGCATGGAATTCTCTACCTTCAGCTCGTGGGAACACCTCCTTCACTGCATTCGTCAGCCCTTTGCATGCATCCGTGGATATAGCTAATGGATCCATGTGGCCTATTGATCTCCTGAGCTGCCTCATAAACCAGACCCAGTTTTCCTCCGTTTCTGTTTCAAACAGCCCAAATGCCACTGGGAACATCTAGTTGTGACCATCAAGTGTTGTGGCAGATGGCAGGCAACCTTTCCATTTGCCAGTTAGGACAGTGATGTCTACACTCAGATACGGCCTACAGCCGCCCTTGAATCCATCGATGCAAGGTTTAAGCGCCATGAAAAATCTTTTGAAATATATTTTACCACCTTGTGATTCGGTATCAATCTCCACAACACTCCCCAAACACCTAGCCTGTACCTCCGCCTTGAAGTTGTACAGCATCCTGAAGCTATTGGTCCAATCCCCGTGCAAGACCCCCAGAGCTTTCTCTTTACCTTTCCAAACCGTGTAATACGGAAGGACAATGTTGTATTTAGAATCGAGGCTAGTCTGAATATTCTTCGCGGTCTCCTTAGGGTTATCCTTTAGTATGGACATAGATTGCATAGCCACCCACTCCGTATCAGCCATTGCCAGAAAGATATCGCACATCAATTGTAGTTATAGAGTGAAAAGAGAGAGAGAGTTCTAATGGTTTGTTGCATTCATTGCCCCAATACCCTAATTGCAGTCGACGCAGGTAAGGATCTTGCTGTGATCCTCCATGGACAATGTACCTCGGCCCGTCCATTCATCCACGTTAACTTGCAAATGGCCTCATACCTCTCGGCAGAGTTCTTCAGTCGATAAACGTCGAACTCCCCCTTGATACAAAAATGCCGGAACGACATCCTGAACTCATGCATGCTCCTGAACTCGGTGCCGACCAAAATTATATGATACTCGTGGTCATGTTTCATTTCTTCTACTTCAACACCCAAATCATCGACTGGAATACTAGCCTCATCATTAAGTTCCTCGTCTATTTCATCATCACCAGATTATTGATCCTCTACAGTGCCTGCTTCTTCATCTAATTCAGAATCTTCGCCATCGTCTCTAATGCCTAGTACTGCACACATCATATTGACTCCCATGGGTGGGGCTGCACCATCGTCTCCACCTGGATGGACATGAACATTGCCCCAGTCCACCTCACCGGCAACTCTGTTTTCTCCAAGACACTCGGTTGGTTCTGTTGCAACCACATGGGGTGGTCTTACGTTTGCACGCATCCCAAGTACTTCAGTGGACAAACCGCAGTCAGAGTCAATTTCATCTTGAGTGTATAGAACCCTCTTGCTCTTCCCGTGTACATCCTCCTTCCTGATGTAATCTTTCCTGATGGTATTAGTAGGGCTTGACATCCGCGTTCAATTCCCCATCAAACTAGGCCTTTTGTTGCCGCTCTTGGGTGTGATCTCCTTACTGCCTCCCCTCATGGGTGTTGGCTCCGGGCTGCTGGCATTATTGCCTGACCTCTGCGGCGTGTTCTTCTTTGAATTAGCCCTTTTGCTGCTACTATTGGGCGTGTTCTCCTTCGTGCTGGCATTATTGCGTGACCCCAGCGGCGTGTTCGGCTCCAAATTAGCCCTTTTGCTGCTACTATTGGGCGTCTTCTCCTTCGTGTTGGCATTATTGCCTGGCCTCAGCGGCTTGTTCCACTCCAAATTAGCCTTGTTTCTGCTACTATTGGGCGTGTTCTCCTTCGTGCTTGCATAATTCCCTGACAGCGGCGTGTTCCGCTCCAAATTAGTGTTTTTTCTGCTCCCACTGGGTGTGGTAGCATCCGTGCTGGCCATCTTCGCCTCTTTGCTACCACTCCTAGGAGTGTTCACCACCATGCTAGCGCTCTTAGCGTTTTTGCTGCTACCGTTCGGTGTGGCATTTTGACTGGATCTCAGGGGTGTACTCTGCGGCATGGTGCCTTTTGTCATGCGACTCTTGGGCGTCCTCTTCTCTGGCGTGGTCTCCTTGGTGACGTTCTTCTTCGAGGTGCCCTTTCTGGGGATGCTCTTCCTGCTCCTCTTTATGACGCTCCTCTGTAAGACTCTCCTCTGTTTGAAGCCACCCTCGGTCGCACCAGCCCTAGTGATGCCATGGATTAGGTCACCCCTGCCTTCTAAAAGTCCATCATCTCTATTGTCGAGTTCCAATTCCTCTCCACCCGTGAGCACTACCAAGTGGAAGTAGACTTCACCTCTATAATGTTTCCTTGTAAACGTTACGACTAAATCCCTGGTATCTTTCACTTTGATAGCCTTTTTGCTCCTGTAACCATAATATAACAAACATGCTTCCTGGGAGGACCCCCACAGCACCTTCACACGTAACGATGCCATCAGGTCAGATAACTCTACCACTTCAGGGTCGTATCTGCCAAGGATTACATCAAACTCGTCATAGAATTTTTCTGTCCCATCATCTAATTTTGCAGTATAATCCATGACACCGATACAAACGATTACTTTGCCATCATCGGGTTCTTCAGGATAGAAACCTCCGAGAGGTTCAAGAGATGGAGTGGCACCATCAGACCCAGCCCCAATACCACCGCCGCCATCACCAGCGTCGTCGTTAGCTGGATCAACCTCGGTGGAAGTACCATGACCAGGAGCAAGGCGAGGGCCCTTAGCAGCGGGAGCTACATTACATGGTGGACAGACAGGGCCCCTTCTAACGGCAGCCGCAATAGGATCAGCTGCTGCCATGCCACCTCGACGATCAGGAGCAGTTCCCACAACAGAAGTGTTTCGAGTGCTAGCAGAGTCTAGACCATGAGCTTGCTTCAGACCAGCAGCTCGCTGAACCCGAGCACGGGTTTGAGGAGGAGAGAATGGTTCAGTCTTTGCAACAATAGTGGGGCAGCCTCTGGAAGCCTTAGTTTGCTTAATAGCGGCAGTACAACACGAGGACGACCAGTACTAGCAGATTCCAGAGCACGGGTTCGCACAACTTGAGGACAGTTTTGAGGAGGAGGAACACACAAGGCGGCGGTCTTGGCAACAACAGCGGGGCAGCCTCTGGACACCTTAGTTTGCTCAACAGCGGCATGGATTGGGTGAGCGGCAGCCGCAGCAACACGGGCACGGGGACGGGGACGACCAGTACCAGCAGATTCCAGAGCAGAGTTTTCCACAACGGCAATACGGGGACTCCTACGAGGAGGTTGCCTGATAGAAGCATGTCGCGGATGAGGAACCACATTTTTCTCAACAACAGTAGGGGTTCGAGTTAGACCTCCCTGTCCAATAATAGTTGGGCGACTCCCAGTAGCAGGAGCTTCCTCATCCACTATGTTACACACCAGCGTAACCACGCGAAGCCTAACATGCTGTTTCATCAACCCAATTAGCTGGCTGTCACGCGCTACAGGAACCTTGAAGCCTCGGTCATCAACGAGGCTGAACCGTGCAGTCTGCTCTGGCCTCATTTCAGCAAGTTCACGCACAGCAGCAACCAAACCAGGGATAGTGCATAACTGCACAGCGCCACTTCCATCTTCATACTCTGAGCCTCTTCCCATGTGCTCTTCCCATGTGCTAATATAATGAGGTGGCCGCAGATGCTCACCAGAACCGTGTAGCTGGGTTCAGCGGAGATCCTAGTTGATAGAAAATTGCAGACAAAAGATAAGAATTGTTTGTCAGCGTCGTGCTAGCAAACAATTCTATGTTCGATATATCTCTATAATGCCAATAGCCAGCTAGCAGTTATAGGTAGTGCGAATAGCAAAGAGAAGAGTAGCTCATCCGAAATTAGCCAGAAGTACTTCTTCCTCAGCAAATGGATCTTCTATCCTCCGCGCTGCTCAGCTCGTCGGCGGTAGAGGCGGGCTAGATCGTCGCAACGGCTGGCACGGCATTCGGCATTAGAGCTCGGTAGCAGCGAGTAGGCGTAGCAACTTGGCACCAGAAGTCAAATGCCTGACGAGATCTTTCTAGTTGGAGAGGGGATTTCAACGCTGCCGGTGCTAGGGTTCATGCGAATGGAGGGATGGGGTGGATTTGTGAATTTGATCAACGCACGATGCTCCTTTAGTATCTCGTTTCGCCTACGTGGTTGCCGCGTTGGCGCTCACGTCACAGAAATATTACTAACATGAGGGTCCCGACCGTCTACTTCACGGGACAGTTTCACGGCATGTTTGGATTTGGTAGGGGTGAGAAGAGTTTACATCGAAATGGCCCCTCTCGGTAGTTGGCGGCCCAACTTTTCGAAACACGGTGATTTCAGGCAACTTAGGTACCGCCATGCGCTGGCCTGCCAACTTTGGTACCGCAGACGAACAAGCCCCCAAGGCATCCCCTCTTCATCAATAAAAATCCCAGGTTTCTTCCAAACGCTTCATTTTTATTGTTTCATGCACAGTTGTGTTGTTCTTGAAGCGTCTTCTTTTTCATTTTTTTTTGGTTTTTCATTTGCTTTGTTTGCTTAGTTTTCTGAATAAATTGGTTGGACCCCCTCTTTCATACATTGGTTTGCAAATAGTTTGGTTTGGTTTGGAAAAGAGTAGGAAAGTTCATACTTATGTGGTAAAAAGAGCTCGTTTTTGACTGTGGCCTATGCTTTGTCATGCCATGCTTGATATTGTTTTGGCTTTATTCTTAGTATTCTTTGCTGAAGCATGACTTGTTATAAACAATTGCGATTGCTTAATGTGCCTTGGATGAATCATGCGTTGTTTTAGCATATTAAAGCATAGTATAGTGGTATTCTCCTTTGATGCTTTATTTGGGTTGACTTGGCGCGTGATCACACCATGTTATGACTATCTCAAGTCACCATAGCCTTTATGATCCTTTAGTTTTCAACTTGTAGTATCACTTTATGTTTTGATCAATGATTTTTTGTCGCTCTACATGATTATGGCCATTATTGCTCTCTTAGTTGGTCGCTCCCAGTCTTTTTCTAGCCTCCACAACCAAGTATGAGTTCCACTCATGCATCCAACTCCTTAAACCAAGTTATTCCAAAGAGTCCACCATACCTACCTACTAGCTTATGCTATTCCAAGTATATTCATGCTTTGGTTTACCTTCCAAATTAAACTTGTTATGAGAAAACTAGTGATTAAAGCTCTCACGAACTTGATGGCACACTTTACTTTTGTTGCCCTTAATAAACTTGAACCATTGTGTCGTCTATGTTGTATATGCTTGCACTTATTTGTTGGGAATTAGCAGAACCATGCTGTCATGGGGAATGCTTTCAACATTGCACTTGGTACTTGTACCTAGTTGATATCATGCTCTTTTGTATATGGATGTCGTCGGTGTGAAATGAAAGGGGAGCTTGTAAGTCCAGGGAGTTATGTATATGTGTTAGAGAAACGCCTGGGACGCTGGTCTAATCCATGCTGACATGGTGGAAACCTGTAGCGTAACCATAATGACCTGTCTATGAAGACTTCTTATAAAAAAAGAGAGTCCTATATTGAGAAAAAAGAGAAAAAGAAAAAAAAGATATTATGAAAAGAGGAAAGAGAGAAAAAAGCACCATATTCCCATGGTAAATAAGAAGATTGCTGAGATCCTCGTTGTCTGCTTGCCTTGTCATTTTGATATGGGGATCTTCCGCATCATCGGGCAAGGGGTACCCCGTTGGCGGTTCTCTATGATACACATGTACTTACGATGACAAGAACTTACCGGTGACTAAACTTGAGTAGCATGAGGAGCGGCCCTCGTATTCAAGGGACATGAGATTTCTAACTTATACTTTGTCAAGCATGTACACCATAGTTTGTTCACTTTAACCTTAATCACTTCAAGATGCTTATGATAGGGGCAATGAGAGCTGAAAGCTATTAAGTACCATAATTTTTGGAAGCTCTTTATGAGACTTGAATCTCTGCTTCCTTCTATGAAGGCCTTTCTTCCACTATATATATTGAGCCTCCACCTTCTACCTTTATGCACTTACTTTGAGAGCATAGTGGCCATTCTTAGTTCTATGTGCATTGTCCCAAGACTAGTTGATTGATGCATAACTTGATATTGCTTGTTTTAAACTATTTGTATCTAGTCACTCTTATGAACTTTGAAGGTGTCCTATGCATTTATATTTGCTACTCTATGAGGGACAAGCTGAATACTATTATGCTATGTTTTCTTTATGTGAAACAAACAAACGTCTTGCAAAGCATTGTTATTCATGAATCTTTTGTTTGTGCCTTTTCATGTTGCAGCATAGTTTCGTTGTCTTATTGCTAGAACTTTGTCTTTCATGTTATGATTGAAGTATTATGATCCTAGCTTTGAATGTTTTTACAAATACTTTGATCAAGTCTTTGATGGTGCATGTCACCTCAAAAATTATTCTTTCTTTTTATCACTTACCTACTCGAGGACGAGCAGGAGTTAAGCTTGGGGATGTTGATACATTGCAAATGTATCTATAATTTTTGATGTTCCATGCTTAGTTTTATCCACTTTCTTGTGTTTTGTCCACACTTTTGAGTACTTTTCATATGATTTCTTGTACTAACCTATTAACTAGAGCCACAGTGCCAGTTGCCTGTTTTCTGCTGTTTTTGGTTCCAGGAAAGTCAGAAAATGAATATTCTCGGAATTGGACGGGACAAAAGCCAAAGTGCCTATTTTTCCAGAAGTCATCAGATGCCAGAATACGAGATGGAGAAGGGCCAGAGGGCGGCCACACCACCTGGCCGCGCGGCCAGGCTTGGCCTGCGTGATACATGGCAAATGTATCTATAATTTTTGATGTTCCATGCTTGGTTTTATCTACTTTCTTGTGTTTTGTTCCAACTTTGGAGTACTTTTCATACACTTTCTTGGACTAACCTATTAACAAAGAGCCACAGTGCCAGTTGCCTGTTTTCTGCTGTTTTTGGTTCTAGGAAGTCAGAAAATGAATATTCTCGGAATTGGACGGGACAAAAGCCAAAGTTGATATTTTACCGGAAGACTCGCGGAGCTAGAATACGAGACGGAGGAGGGCCAGGGCCTGGCCACACCATGTGGTGGCGCGGGCTAGCCCTGGCCGCGCCACCAGGTGGTGTGGGCCCCCTAGCCGCCCACCGACCTTGCCTCTTTGCCTATAAGAAGCCTCCCGAGGCATAAACCCTAGAAGGTCAAGCCTCCAGCCACGAAAATTTCAGCAGCGCCGCCGCCACCGAAGGGGAGATTCGAGGGATAGAAAGTCTCTGTTCCGGCACACTGCCGGGACGGGGAAGTGCCCCCGGAGCCATCTCCATCGATCTCCACCACCATCTCCATCACCATTGCTGATTCCCATGATGAGGAGGGAGTAGTTCTCTCTCGAGGCTAAGGGTTCTACCGGTAGCTATGTGTTCATCTCTCTCTCTCTCTATGCATGATCATATTGTGATCATGAGCTTTGTAATCAAGTAGATCTACCTTTCTACTCAAGTGCTTTAATGAATCTCTACTCTCCCCATGTGTGTGAGAGTGACAGCGTGCTCACCATGGTGGCACTTAGGCTAGAGATTACAAATACTTGTTATGAGTTATATTTGGAGTTGGATGTTTTTATGAAATTGTGGTGTTTGTTGGACTCATCTAGTACTCAAGGTGACAGTGTGGGGTTTTCTAGATGGGGAAGGCTTACTTTGAGGAGTGCTGTTATAGCCCTACCAACGATTAGAGTGTCCAACCGAAGAGTAGTTCAGCGTAGTATCATAAAGAAGAATATATTTATGAGAGAGTGTTCACTAGTGAAAGTATGATCCCTAGGCCTTGTTTCTAAGCATTGATACACCGTTTGCAATTAGATCTGTTACATGTTTGCTTGCTTCCATCTTTATTTCTGTTTGCCTTTAGTCTCTTCCACGCCATCAAGTTATTTTCTATCACCGTTACCACTTATAATTATCTATACCACTTGTATTTCACTATCTCTTCGCCGAACTAGTGCACCTATACACCTGACAAGTGTATTGGGTGTGTTGGGGACATAAGAGACTTATTGTATCTTGATTGCAGGGTTGCTTGAGAGGGAATACCTTTGACCACTTCCTCCCTGAGTTCGATAAACCTTGGGTGATCCACTTAAGGGAAAACTTGTTGTTGTTCTACAAACCTCTACACTTGGAGGCCCAACAACTGTCTACAAGAATAGAAGTGCATAGACATGAAGCATTTTTCTAGCGTCGTTGCCGGGGAGGAAAGGTAAAAGGTGTTCACACCGGAGGATTAAAGAAGAAGAACCTCCCACGGCAAACGCCTATTTTCCGGTGTGAGTGCTCGAAGTTATTTCCTTTAGATTCTGCAATTTTGTCTTTTTGTTTCTTGTTTTCACTAGTTAGGCTTAATGGAAAACAACAACAAAATTAGAGAGCTTTATAGTATTTATCTTGAGTTAGGACATGAAGTGTTTGAAGAGAAAATTAAAAAACCTATGGAACTCTATTTGCATGCTAATAGCAATATGGTTAGTATGAATTCTTTGGACACCATTATTGCTAATGCTATGAAAAAGTGTAAGCTTGGGGAAGCTAGTTTTTATGAAAATGATCTTTTTAGTTCCCCAACTTTGGAAGATAGCTATTCTATTGCTTATGATGATACAAAACCTCCAATATATGATGATTACAATGATGAGTGTGATATTTTCAGTCCACCTACTATTGAGGAGAAAATTAATTATGATTACAATATGCCTCCTATATTTGATGATTATGGTGATGAAAATAATAATGATAGCTACTTTGTTGAATTTGCTCCCACTACAATTAATAAGAATGACTATGCTTATGTGGAGAATAATTATTATTATATGCATGTGGCTCATGATAAGAATGTTTTATGTGATAGTTATATTTTTAATTTTATTCATGATGCTACTGAAAGTTATTATGAGAGAGGGAAACATGGTTTTATGCATCTCAATAATATTAAGTTTCCCCTCTTTATGTTGAAAGTCTTGAAGTTGCACTTGTTTTGCTTTCCTATGCTTGTTGCTTTGTGCTTTCATGACTTGTTTTTTTACAATATTACTATGCATAGGAAGTGGGTTAGACTTAAATGTGTTTTGAATTTGCTTCTTGATGCTCTCTTTTACTTCAATTCATATTTCTTATGTGAGCATCTTCTCAAACTATCATGCCTAACTTAAAGGCATTAAAGAAAAGTACTTATTGGGAGATAACCCAAAAGTTTTAGATGAGTCTTGGAGTTATTACCTCTGTAATAACCGCTCCTTATCCTTTTTATTTGCTTTTTGTGCCAAGAGTAACCTCTAATGAGAGAGAAGTAATGATTGGGAAAGTTGCTGTCCCGAAACAGATTTTTGTGCTTCACCATAAAAAAATGGTGTAAAATATCTAAAGGTATTTTTGAGGCGTGAATTCTTTGTGCTTCTGACCCAGGTTGTTATCTAACTTTCGTTAGTTCAACACTTTTTGATTTGATCAACAGAAGGTATTCGAAAAAATTCGTCTTTACCTACTGGTCTATTTTGACAAATTTCTGCCATTTTCTGCATTTGCTTCTTGTTGGTTCCTTCTTGAGTTCTTTTGGGGAATTGAGCTTTTTGAGGGAAATGATACAGTAGCTAGTGTTCTAATGGAAGTTTATTTGGTGTTAGAACTGAACCTTAAGACTTATTTATCTTGAGTGCACTAATGTTGCTAATAAGATTGTGTGAAGTTTTGTATGAAGGAAAAAATTTCAGGTGTATGGAAGGAATGAGTAATGAGATGAAGGATGGACTAAAGCTCAAGCTTGGGGATGCCACTTGTGTCACCCCAAGAAATATCTAAGAAGTACAAGCGTCAAAGCTTGGGGATGCCCAAGGCATCCCCTTCTTCAGCAATAAAAATCCCAGGTTCCTTCCAGACGCTTCATTTTTATTGTTTCATGCACACTTGTGTTGTTCTTGGAGCGTCTTATTTTTCGTTTTCGTTTTGGTTTTTAGTTTGTTTTGGTTTTCTTAGTTTTCTGAATAAATTGGTTGGACCCCCTATTTCATACATTGGTTTTCAAATAGTTTGATTTGGATTGGAAAAGAATACGAAAGTTCATGCTTAAGTGGTAAAGAGAGCTTGTTTTTGACTGTGGCCTATGCTTGTCATGCCATGCTTGATATTGTTTTGGCTTTATGCTTAGTATTCTTTGCTGTAGCATGACTTGTTATAAACAATTGAGATTGCTTAATGTGCCTTAGATGAATCGTGCGTTGTTTTAGCATATTAAAAGCATAGTATAGTGGTATTCTCCTTTGATGCTTTATTTGGGTTGACTTGGCACATGCTCACACCATGTTATGACTATCTCAAGTCACCATAGCCTTTATGATCCTTTATTTTTCAACTTGTAGTATCACTTTATGCTTTGATAAATGATGTTTTGTCGCTCTGCATGATTATGGCCATTATTGCTCTCTTAGTTTGTCGCTCCCAGTCTATTGCTAGCCTCCACAAGAAAGTATGAGTTCCACTCATGCATCCAACTCCCTAAACCAAGTTATTCCAAAGAGTGCTCCATACCTACCTATTAGCTTATGCTATTCCAAGTATATTCATTCTTTTGTTTACCTTCCAAATTAAACTTGTTATGAGAAAACTAGTGATTAAAGCTCTCACGAACTTGATGGCACACTTTACTTTTCTTGCCCTTAATAAATTTGAACCATTGGGTCCTTCTTTGTTGCGTATATGCTTGCGCTTTATAAGTTGAAATTAGCGAAACCATGTTTCATGGGGAACGCTTTCAACATTGCACTTGTACTTTGTACCCCGTTGATATCATGTTCTTTTGCTTACGGATCCCGGCGGTGTGAAATAAAAGTGGAACTTGTAAGATCATGGACTTTGTATGTGTGTTAGAGAAACGCCTGGGCCGCTAGCCTAAGCCATGCCTAATCATGGTGGAAACTTGCAGCATCACCATAATGAGCACTCTATGAAGCATCCTCAATAAAAACCTATGCAAATAGCAAATAAAAAGATCGCTGAGATGCTCATTGCCTGCTTGCCTTGTCATTTTGATTATGGGATAGCTCCTGTATCATGTGCAAGGGGTACCCCGTTGGCGGTTCTTTATGATAGACATGTACTTACAATGACAAGAGCTTACTTGTGACTAAAGTTGAGTAGCATGAGGTTCGGTCTTCGTAAGTAAGGGGCATGAGATTTCAGCTTATAACTTGTCAAGCATATCCTCTTAGTTGTGTCACTTTAACCTTAATCACCTTAAAGATGCTTATGATAGGGGCAATGAGAGCTGAAAGCTATAAGTACCATAATTTTTGGAAGCTCTTTATGAGACTTGAATCCCTACTTCCTTCTATGAAGGCCTTTCTTCCACCATTATATTGAGTCTCTACCTTCTATCTTTATGCACCTACTTTGAGAGCATAGTGGCCATTCTTAGTTCTATGTGCATTGTCCCAAGACTAGTTGATTGATGCATAACTTGATATTGCTTGTTTTAAACTATTTGTATCTAGTCACTCGTATGAACTTTGAAAGTGTCCTATGCATTTATATTTGCTACTCTATGAGGGACAAGCTGAATACTATTATGCTATGTTTTCTTTATGTGAAACAAACAAACGTCTTGCAAAGCATTGTTATTCATGAATCTTTTGTTTATGCCTTTTCATGTTGCATCATAGTTTCTTTGTCTTATTGCTAGAACTTTGTCTTTCATGTTATGATTGAAGTACTATGATCCTAGCTTTGAATGTTTTACAAATACTTTGATCAAGTTTATGATGGTGCATGTCACCTCAAAAGTTATTCTTTCTTTTTATCACTTACCTACTCGAGGACGAGCAGGAGTTAAGCTTGGGGATGTTGATACATTGCAAATGTATCTATAATTTTTGATGTTCCATGCTTGGTTTTATCTACTTTCTTGTGTTTTGTTCCAACTTTGGAGTACTTTTCCTACAATTTCTTGGACTAACCTATTAACAAGAGCCACAGTGCCAGTTGCCTGTTTTCTGCTGTTTTTGGTTCCAGGAAGTCAGAAAATGAATATTCTCGGAATTGGACGGGACAAAAGCCAAAGTTGATATTTTACCGGAAGACTCACGGAGCCAGAATATGAGACGGAGGAGGGCCAGGGCCTGGCCACACCATGTGGTGGCACGGGCTAGCCCTGACCGCGCCACCAGGTGGTGTGGGCCCCCTGGCCGCCCACCGACCTTGCCTCTTTGCCTATTAGAAGCCTCCCGAGGCATAAACCCTAGAAGGTCAAGCCTCTAGCCACGAAAATTTCCGCAGCGCCGCCGCCACCGAAGGGGAGATTCGAGGGACAGAAAGTCTCTGTTCCGGCACACTGCCGGGACGGGGAAGTGCCCCTGGAGCCATCTCCATCGATCTCCACCACCATCTCCATCACCATTGCTGATTCCCATGATGTGGAGGGAGTAGTTCTCTCTCGAGGCTAAGGGTTCTACCGGTAGCTATGTGTTCATCTCTCTCTCTATGCATGATCATATTGTGATCATGAGCTTTGTAATCAAGTAGATCTACCTTGCTACTCAAGTGCTTTAATGTATCTCTACTCTCCCCATGTGTGTGAAAGTGACAGCGCGCTCACCATGGTGGCACTTAGGCTAGAGATTACAAATACTTGTTATGAGTTATATTTGGAGTTGGATGTCTTTATGAAATTGTGGTGTTTGTTGGACTCATCTAGTACTCAAGGTGACAGTGTGGGGTTTTCTAGATGGGGAAGGCTTACTTTGAGGAGTGTTGTTATAGCCCTACCAACGATTAGAGTGTCCAACCGGAGAGTAGTTCAGCGTAGTATCATAAAGAAGAATATATTTATGAGAGAGTGTTCACTAGTGAAAGTATGATCCCTAGGCCTTGTTTCTAAGCATTGATACACCGTTTGCAATTAGATCTGTTACATGTTTGCTTGCTTCCATCTTTATTTCTGTTTGCCTTTAGTCTCTTCCACGCCATCAAGTTATTTTCTATCACCGTTACCACTTATAATTATCTATACCACTTGTATTTCACTATCTCTTCACCGAACTAGTGCACATATACACCTGACAAATGTATTGGGTGTGTTGGGGACACAAGAGACTTCTTGTATCTTGATTGCAGGGTTGCTTGAGAGGGAATACCTTTGACCACTTCCTCCCTGAGTTCGATAAACCTTGGGTGATCCACTTAAGGGAAAACTTGTTGTTGTTCTACAAACCTCTGCACTTGGAGGCCCAACAACTGTCTACAAGAATAGAAGTGCGTAGACATCACCGTGCCAGGGGGTGGTGTGGCCAGCCCAGGAACCCCTCGGCCTCTCCTTCCACCTATAAGATGCCCTCAGGACGACAACCCTAAGTACCCGATCAAAAATCCAAGAAAGAGTCTGTAGCCGCCATCATCTCCATCCCTAGATCGGGAGGGATCTGAAGCTCTTCCCGGCACCTTGTCGGAGAGGGGAATTCACCCTGGAGGCCTTCTTCAGCACCATGCAAGCCTCCGGTGTGATGCATGAGTAGTTAATCCTTGGACTACGGAACCATGTAGTAGCTAGATGGCTGGTTCTCCTCCTTTGTGCTTTAATGTATAGATCCTGTGAGCTCCGTTCATGATCAAGATCATCTATTTGTAATTCTGCATGTTGTGTTTGCGGGGATCCGATGGATATTGAGATGTTATTTCAGATTGATTATTGATTCTATCATGTCTTTGTTATTTGTGATCTTGCATGATTTCCGTTGTTAGTAGCTATCTTGGCCAAGTAGATTCTAGCAACTCCAAGAGTTAGTATTTATGCTCGATAGTGGGTTCATGCCTCTGGTAATCTGGGGAAGTGACAGAAATCTCTAAGGTACTAGATGTGTTGTTGCTACTAGGGAGAAAACAACAATCATTTGTTCATGGAACAATCGTATTGTTTACTTTACACGCAATTCGTAAAGCAATAATCTATTGCTTGCAACTTAATACCGGAGGGGGTTCGGATGATAACCTGAAGGTGGATTATTAGTCATAGATGCAGTTGGATGGCGGTCTATGTATAATGTTGTAATGCCCAATCAAGTCTCAAAGGAGTCAAGATGATTAGTATATGCATGTATTGCTTTCTCGATGTTTGTCAATTGCCCCGCTGTAATTTGTTCACCCAGCATGTTATCTATTTAAGGAGAGCCACCTCTAGTGAACTATGGATCCCGGTCCTTTCTTTTACATACAATCTATAAATTGTTTACTGTTTTGTGTTTACTTTCTGCAAACTATTACTTCCTTCCATTCGATACGTTTAATACTTTGTTTTCAGCAAAACACGGTGAGATTGACAACCTCATCGCAAGTTGGGGACAAAGTTCTGTGGTTGTGTTGTGCAGGTCTCCACGTTGCTACTAGCACTGGTAGTGCGCCCTGCCAAGGCTCAGCTAGCAACACCTTTGGGGTGTTTCCTTGCTCCTACTGGTTCGATTAAACCTTGGTTTCATAACTGAGGGAAACTTGCTGATGTGCTCATCATACCTTCCTCTTGGGGTTCCCCAATGAGCTTGTTAATACACGAGCCATCAGGCCGCTAAAGGGGAGACGGTCTTGGCCAGTTTTGGCCCAATCCGGAAGAATTGTTTTGGGCCAAATTTTCTGTTTGAGCCCAGATTAAGTATAAAGTTTTGACAATTAATGTTTTATGAGTTAGGGCTTATATAAATAGTTTTTGGGGCTAATTTTTTTGGCATATTTTATTATGTCAATTATGGAATACAATTGTATGACAAATTATTCTTTTGTCATGCAATTATGTATCTCACTTAAGTTTGATATGTTTTATTATGATAAGTGGTTTCTTTTTTATGTGTTTTATTTATGCCTAGCTGTTTTTTGTGTTCTTCAAATAATTGTGATGATAATGTTTTGCTGCAAAATAAAGTTTGAAATCCTCTAATTAAGCATGTCTTATGTCTATCATTCTGTCCTAAGCTGATTAATGGACATTTTGACCATGAAATTTTTTATTAGTCTGGTTCACTTCTGGCCAAAGCTGATGTGCTCCAGGCTGATGAAAAGAATTTTATATGTGAAAGGATTTAATTAAGTGTGGCTTATATCTGTCATTCTGACCAAAGCTGATTCGCAGATATTTTGATCACAAAATTTTATTGATCATGTCTATTTCTGGCCAAATCTGATGTAGACTAGATTGATAAAAGGAGTATGAAATGGTCATGCTTATTCAAAGCATTTGTTTTCTTTTGTAGGATCTAATGCCTCTTGAATTGCCGGAATTATTAATGGCATAGAACAGTTGACTGGTGGCAATTTTGGTACATAGAAGGAAAAGCTTGAGATCACTTTAGCTTTGCTGAATATTGATTATACCCTCCTTAAGGATCCTCCTATAGCACCTACTGAAGGTGATGAGAATTATGATGCCCAGAAAAGGGTTTATGATGATGAGAAAACTAAGTGGGAGGATTCAAATCGTAAGTGTCTCATGATCATTAAGGGCCCCATCACTCAGAGTATGAGGGGAGCTATTCCAAACTCTCAGACTGCCAAGGGTTACCTTGGAAAGATTGAGGACCAGTTTAAGGGATCATCCATTAGCCTGGCCAGAAATGGAAATCTCTGAAGGTTTCCTTGTCCATTTTATTATGTCATCCTTGCCCACGGAGTTCTCTCCGTTCACCATCAATTACAATGTGATGGATTCTAAATGGGGCATGGATGAAATGACGGCTAGATGTGTACAAGAAGAGGAAAGGCTTAAAGCTGGACGAGTTGATCATGTCAACCAGTTCAAACACTCTCAGAAGAAGAAAAATCAAAAGTTTATGAAAACTAAGCTTACTCAGTTTAAGGATAAAGGGCAATCTTCTAAGTTCTTTCACCAAAAGAATCCTAACAGAGCTCCTAATGCAGATGCACACCCTAACATTGATGGTAAAAATCCTAATGGATGTCGCTTTTGTGGAAAAAATGGACATGTCTAGAGGGATTGTATTGGGTTCATGAAATGGCTCCATAAGAAAGGTACTAATGTTATAACTTTTGTTGATGAATCCCTTTATGTTAATTATGCCACCAATACATAGTGGGTTGACTCAGGTGCAACAATTCATGTTGCAAACTCCTTACAGGGATTCGATACGAAGAGGACCCTAAGAAGAGGGAAAAGAACCATTAGAGTTGCTAATGGTGTTGAGGCTGAGGCTGAGGCTATTGGAGAGTTTACACTTACGCTCCATAGCGGCTTTACGCTTCGTTTATGTAATGTTCTTTATGTACCCTCTATGAGACGAAACCTTGTGTCCGTCTCATGCTTAGATGATGATGGTTTTCACTGTGACTTTGGGAACAAGAGATGTATAATTATGTTTGACAATAATAATGTTGGTCTTGCCTTCCGACAAGACAAACTTTATCTTGTTTCCTTAAGTGATTCCCTAAATGAAGTTGATGCCTCTTCTAATGTAAATGTTAGTACCAAGCGTAAGCGAGATGATGATGAGACTTCTTGGAAACTATGGAACTATCGTTTGGGCCATATTTCAAGGGGGAGAATTGAGCGTCTCATTAAGGAGCAAGTCCTTCATCCTGTGGATTTCTCGGATGTGGATCTGGATCATTGTATTGATTGCATCAAAGGGAAATATACTAAGAGAATCAAGAAAGGTGCAAATCGAAGCACGGGAGTTTTAGAAATTGTTCACACAGATATATGTGGTCCATTCAATGTGAAATCAATGGATGGTTTTGATTCCTTCATAACATTCACTTATGACGTATCTTGCTTTGGATACATCTATCCTATCAAAGAAAGATCTGAGGCATTAGAAAAGTTCAAGATATTCAAAGCTGATGTTGAGAATCAAGTTGGTCAAAAGATCAAAGTTGTAAGGTCTGATCGTGCTGGTGAGTACTACGGTAGACACACTTCTTATGGCCAAATTCTTGGACCTTTTGCTAAGTTCCTACAGGAAAATGGTATTGTTGCTCAGTATTCAGCACCGGGCAAACCTCAGCAAAATGGAGTCGCTGAAAGGCGGAATCGTACTCTTATGGATATGGTACGAAGTATGTTAAGTCACTCCACTTTGCCGCTTGGTTTATGGATAGAAGCTCTGAAGACAGCTGCACATATTCTTAATAAGGTCAGCAAGTCGGTGCCAAAAACTCCATATGAATTATGGACTGGGAGAAACCTACCCTGAGTTATTTGCATGTGTGGGGCTGCCCTGCTGAGGCAAGAGTTTTCAATCCAATTATGGGAAAGTTAGACCCCAAGACTGTCAGCTGCCACTTCATTGGTTATCCTGAAAAATCTAAGGCATATCGTTTCTATTGTCCAAAGCAATTCACTAAGTTTGTTGAAACAAGACACGCTATGTTCTTGGAAAGTGATATGATGAGGGGGAGTATGACTCCCAGGGAAATAATCTTGGAGGAGAAACGGGATTATGTTCCGATCCCTGTGATCCAAGAGCTAGTGTTTCCTATTCATGTTGAGGTTACACCTCCAGTTGAAAGGACTGCTAATCCTACCCCTGTTGAGAACCAGTGACTCCGTTAGAGTCCATACCTAATGATACTTCTACAGAAAATGCTCAGCAGCCTGAAGTTGTGGTTGAGGTACCAAATAATGTACCGCTCAGAAGGTCTAAACGGGCTAGAAAGTCCGCTATTTCTGGTGATTATGTCACTTATATGAGTGAGGATATGAATGAGTCGATGTTGGATGATGATCCTGCATCGTTTAAGGAAGCCATACAAAGTGATCGATCGTTCATCAGAATGGCTTGATGCTATGAAAGATGAAATGAAGTCCATGAGCATTAATGATGTATGGGACTTAGTAGAAATCCCTAAAGGATCCAAAACTGTGGGCAGTAGATGGGTCTATAAGACCAAACATGACTCCAAAGGTGATATTGAAAGGTTCAAAGAAAGGCTTGTGGCTAAGGGCTTCACTCAAAGAGAAGGTATTGATTATAATGAGACTTTTTCACCTGTTTCTTCTAAGGACTTGTTCAGAATTATTATGGCACTTGTGGCTCATTATGATCTGGAGTTGCATCAGATGGATGTCAAAACGACATTTCTGAATGGTGACTTACATGAGGATGTTTACATGGCTCAACCGGAAGGTTTTGTTATGGAAGGGAAGGAACACTTAGGATGTCGTCTTAAGAAATCCATTTATGGATTAAAGCAAGACTCAAGGCAATGGTACTTCAAGTTTGATCAAGTGATAAAGAATTTTGGTTTCAAAGAGAATGAAGTGGAAAATTGTATTTATGTGAAGTTTAGGGGGAGAAATTTTGTCTTCTTGATATTTTATGTCGATGACATACTCTTAGCCAGTAACAATAAGAATATGATGCTGGAAACTAAAAGGTTTCTCTCCTCAAAGTTTGATATGAAGGATCTCGGTGAAGCCGCTTATGTCTTAGGCATAGATCCAGAGGAATCTTGGGGCTATCACAAAGAGCGTACATTGAGAATGTACTCAAAAAGTTCAATATGCATAAGTGCTCAGCCTTGCTTGCTCCTATTGTCAAGGGTGATAAGTTTGGGACTTTCCAATGCCCAAGTAATGATTATGAATCTGCGCAAATAAAGTCAGTTCCTTATGCTTCAATTATTGGAAGTATGATGTATGCACGAGTGTGCACTCGCCCTGACTTAGCTTTTATAACCGGGATGCTTGGCAGATATCAGTCTAATCCAGGATTGGATCACTAGAAGGCTGCTAAGAAATCTTTGCACTATTTGCAAGGCACTAAAGGCCTCATGCTCACATATAAGAGAACTAATAACCTCGAGGTGGTGGGTTATTCAGATGCTGATTCTGCGGGGTGTGTTGACACTAAGAAATCCACATCGGGTTATATTTTCACCCTAGCAGAAGGAGCTATTTCTTGGAAAAGCACCAAGCGAAGTGTTACTGCATCGTCAACAATGCAGGCAGAGTTTGTGGCATGTTATGAGGCAAGCGGGCAAGCGGTATGGCTAAAGAATCATTCCGGTTTTAAGGGTGATTGACGGTATATGTGAGCCACTCACACTTTTCTACGATAATCAACCCGCAGTGATCTATTCGAGTAACAACAAGTCAAGTGGTGCTGCCAAACATATTGACATCAAGTATCATGTTGTGAAAGATAGAATCCAGGATCAGACAATAAGTATTAAGCATATAAGGACTAACGCAATGTTAGCGGATCCACTTACGAAAGGCCTGTCACCTAGTGTGTTCAAAGAACATGCTGCTAGCATGGGATTGGCAGAAGGCTTTTGATCCTGGAATTGGGACCGTTATGACACCATCTCTCTACAAGTCTAAGAAGGGTTCTTCTGTTCGATGGAACGGTGTACTGTAGTCAATTAGTTCAATGGTACTTAACTGACCATTGCAATTTATTGTCTTTGTATAAGTTTCAACAAATAGTTGAGCTCATAAGGTTGTAATAAGTATAAGTTTATGGAGCTCTTAATTTAAAGGAGTTCTGTTTTGAAATAAAGTGGTATATTGTAGTAACTGGGTTCTGCGGCACTTTGTGACCGTTGTAATTATGTTGTCTCATATGTTGTTTTGTTGAAAAATGGGCTTATAAAGTTTATCCTTACAATCAAGGGGGAGAATGTTGGATATATTAGTGATCTGCAGTTTTCTATAGTGAAATAAGTCTTTTTAATGGCTTTTAGGGGCAGTTGATTAACAGCCATTGGATGCCCTAATCAGGGGCATCCTGACCGTCCATCTTTAGCTACTGGTTCCCCTAGTGCAGGTGCCTATATAAGGGGACCTAGGGTTAGAGCTGAGACACTACCTCACACGGTTGTGCTCTTCTCTCTCTCTCTCTCTCTCCCCTGCTCACTGATCAAGCAAGCACCCACAGCACTAGGAAGAACCACTCACATATCATATATTTTTTAGTTCTAGGTGAAGAGGAAGAGGAGGCCATGGCAGGACCTCCAGATCAAGGTACACACCTAGATCCTTCTCTCTATGGCTTATCTCTTGAGCTAGGTGATCCTAAGGGATCTAACACTTTTATTAGAACACCAAGTTTACATACAAAGTTTATACCACAATTGAAGATAAATATGATCTTTGTTTATCATACATTGCTTCAAAGTCCTGAGTTTACCCGTTCAAAAAGAAGTCCTGAGTTTAAGTTTATCTCACAAGTACAATAGGTCCCATCAATAGTGATGATCTAGCTTTAACGGGCGATAGGAGTTTACGATCTCAGGCACAAAACTATAGACCGTGAAAGATGCACCAAAGTGGAACAACCTCTTGTGATGTTAGCTCATCCCCGAAGATTATCTTCAAAGGCCTCTGAAAATGTTGTCAATACCAACATATGAACATAATATTTGGTGGTTCTTCCGAGCTATCTGTAATGTAAACTTTCTCCCATGGGTCTTGAAAGGACCACCTGTGACGCCTTTGGTAATGTCCCTTGTTTGATAGTGCGACCTCCTCTTATGTGGTCGGCCCAAGTTTAATGTAGACATGCGTTACTGTAGATGTCTACAGTACAAAATCTGATTTGGCATCCCTAGTTTTCTATTCTTTAAATACTCCTCTGTCCCAAATTAAGTGACTCGCTTTGTCTATATTCGCATGTATCTACACACTAAAACTCATCTAGATACATGCGAATATAGAGAAATCCGAGTTACTTAGTTTGGGACGGAGGAAATATAAAAAATTCGAAGTTTTTTACCAAACACACAAATGGATGTATTTTTGCATAAAATGTACAGCCTAGCAAACGAGAATGCAAGATAAATGTAGCATTCATCACCTCAACAAGTTAATCCAACAAGTGACAAGGACAAAAAATGGCATTAAGTCATCAAGTATCAATGTTTGAACTAACATGACTTAGTTAAGAAAAGGAACTCACATGATTAACTAGAACATTAGCATTTTTGCTAACCTCCAACAGGTACTCAACACATCTAGTTAGGCGTTTGTAAGTTGCTATCGCCAATGGAGTCTCAGGATTTGTACAATTGACATAACAAATAGACCACCAACAGATGTAGAGTCTCAGGATTTGTACAATTGACATAACAAATAGACCACCAACAGATGTAGATTAGAAATAATTTTTTGCTCGAGATTCCCTCTAGCAACCAAAATAATATAGAGAATATGAACTGAGGACCAAACCTCGACAAGAAGTTTCACACACTTCAAGCAAGTGGATTCGCTCATTCTTTCAGGGGCGCCATAAAGAGTTGAAGTCAAGGGTGTACCAAACTGCCACGAGACCTTGTTTGGCTGCAATTGTTTTGAAACATAGTCACTCACCAGTTCCCATGTACAAGTAACAAAATTATGTAGATCAAGTAGAAAATATTTGTCAAATGGAAAATCAATTCAAAATTCCTATCCATAAACTTAAACAGTTTATCCACCATTTGTGCAAAAAAAACATATTTCAAGGTTGTTGGCATCAGCAGCATAGTAAATAGGGAAAAATTGTTGTTGAACACAGTTGTTTCTTGGCATTGCCAGGACACATTGTCGGTCGTGTAGTACCATTACAATTTTGGGTCATTTTCCAAAACTTGCTACAACATTATAATATGTTTTCCAGCCCATGGGCCTGCTTGTCACCTGGCAAAAAGGAAGATGCAACATTCATCCAAGTCAATTACAAGAGCATACAGATCAATATATGTCGCATATAATAACTAAACACCTGCATGACTTCGACGTAGTAGTTGACAAGAACACACAAGATGAATAATGGAAGACCCACAAGGAAACGACAAAAGCAAAAAAAAAACATACGAACAATAGCAAAATAAAACAAGGATATTGGATATTTGGACGATGTTTGGTTTGCTTTGGGCATCAGCTCGTCTTATGACGGCCAAAAGCTAAGTCCCCCAGAAGGATGCGGCTGGGGCATAAGCGCAAAACAAAACCCCATATTGTGTAAAGAAACCAATCAAATTAGAAGATGTGGCCATTGGACGATGCTGAGCCACATCGAATTGGAACTTGAGTTGTGCAAAAAAAAAAGGTAAGCTCAAGTGAAAGAACATCATTTACTAATTACATCTGCATGATTCTCTAACAAAATCTTCATCACACTGAACTTCCCACGAACACCAGCAGCAACTAGAGGTGTCCCATAAGAAGAAGATGCATCAACACTAGCTCCTTTCAATAGCAACAACCGTGCTATTTCATCGTGCCCTAGAAAGAAAGAAATTAACATGTAATTATAGAAACCAAATACAGAATTTAACCTAGTAAAGTGTTTGTTCCGTAATCACCATTATTCCTGCCTAGTAACAGATCTGGAATATATCATTAATGTTAGTGTCGAGTGAAAACATTTGTCAAGTAAAAGAAGGAAACCATTGCAGTTTTAAGTCAATTTCTCGTATTAGAATACACATACTGGTCAATCAATTTTTTCGGGGCAGAGTTCCCCATTTTTTTAAGGTATAGCAAACATCATGCAGCGCAACTACCATTTAATTTATTATCACTCTCGTGTTCTATGTGAGCCGCAACACAAAGATAAACACAAGGTAGGGAGGGCTGAACCTCATAAACAATTTTGGAAGATAATTCGGGAGGGAAAAAGTAGGATACAACATGTCAACTATGTTTTTCTATATAGCCAAAGTCGGTAATTCTTTGTAATGAGTGTTCCAAATAAATACAGGAAAGCAGAAACAGGTACCTGCTTCTGCTGCCTCATGCAGAGGAGTTGTGCGTCCAGAAGACTTTTTCTTATTAGGATTAGCACCTTTGTCAAGAAAATATGTGGCAGCAATCACTTGCCCATGTGCCGCAGCACAAGCCAAAGGTGTGATACCTGCCAAGAGGGTCACAATCAATCAGCTTAGGCAAACGTTGGCACCCTGCCATATTGGGACAAACACAAAGTCCAGCACAGTACTCTTCAACATGGCTAAAGGATTCATATCAGCTATAATGCATTTTTTTGCAACGGTAAAATGGGTGAAGTGCCAGATGACAAGAGGAGCAAAAAATCTGAAAAGTAAAGCACATATATAACGGTGGAACCAATGGTGCTTAAAATAAGAAAAAAATTTGATATATTTTCGTTTATTACTACTGTCAACAGTCTTTCCAGTGTCTGGTGTTTATCGATGATTCTGGTTTGAGGTTTTCAACTGGACCTTATATATGATAAACAACATTTTCTTTTGTTCTATAATAAAAATGCAAAAGTAGAACCCACCACCATCCTTTACACAAAAAATACTAGATGATTAACGAAGAGTTGGTTTTAGAGTAAAGGTCTCCAAGAGGGCTGACATGCCAATTTTTTCAACTTCCAGTTATTAGATGTCCAGACACACAACAAAACCATATAGCAGAAGGAAACAATGGGTCCAGTGCTGAAATACATAAGGAAAATCCTGTGAATATAATAGCAGAAAAATCACATTTCATCAAAGAAAAGCATAATATACAATATTATTGTACTAGCTTGCTTGTTCCATTATATATTGTCCCACAAACAAAGTTGATGAAAAAACATGAAAGCATTAGATTTAGCAATATAGAAAGAGCAGCGTGTACCTGAACCGTGATTATCAGCATCCGAATCTACGTCAAATCCGAGCTGCTCCACCAAGTACTTGCAGACCTCCATATTACCAGAGCCTGCTGCCGAATGCAGTGGCCCACAGCCTTCCATCCTCAGGGAGGGGAGTAACTCCCTGTCATGCTCATCCATGCTATCAACCACGGCTTCAAGACCCAATTTTCATACATTTCAGTTTCCACCAGATATTGATGTACAAAACAAGAACAAAGTAAATCGAGAAACAGAGGACGAAGGTACTACCTTCCATTCTTGAACTTTACCAAGACATCTTTTTCTTTTTTGCGAATTGAACATTACCAAAACCTTTTTTTTTTTAGTATTGAACATTACCAAGACCAACTTCTCGAGAAGGAGCAATTCAGTTAAAGAAAACAGGTCTCACGTATATATAGTAGCATCACAGACATAACTTGGTAACTAAAACATATTCATAGCAACAGTGAACTAAACAATCATGAACCACACAAAAGCCTTGGCAATTATCATACTCCCTCCATCTCAAAATAGATATGGCAGATTTGTCAAAATTTAAACTCCATCCATCTCAAAATAGATGTCGCAGATTTGTCAAAATTTAGATGAATCTAGACACTATTGAGTATATAGATGCATCAATGTTTGACAAATTTCCGACATCTATTTTAAGACGGAAGGAGTATTTCTATTACAACAAGTGCACACGATCCAGCGCACCCTCAAAACCCCACAGGGAGCAGAGCACACGCGCGTGCGCACAGCCTAACAGGAACCACGGCTAAAACCCGGTCCAAAAGCAACGCCATTGCAGGGAGGGTCAGGATATTACCTTTGATGCGGTCGACGTCGCCATCGGAGCACGCCAGGAGGAACTTCGTCTGCGGCGGCAAGCGGCCGGAGCCTGTACCCGCTCGCTGGACGTCGACGTTGCCGTTCACCGGCCCGCGTCCCCTTCCCGCTCCGCCGCCGCCGCCGCGGAGGGTGGCAAGGGGACATAGGGGTCGGATTGGCTGCACACGTGCCCACGTCGTCGGTAACCTGGAACCCGAGGCAGGCGGCGGCGTCGGTGATAGTCGCCGCAACTCGCTGGACGTGGCTCGAGGAGCTCACCGCCCCGCTTCCCCTTCCCCCGCCGCGACGGTTCCCCTTCCACATGGAGAAGCCGAGAGTACTCTTGAAGCAATCGGATGGGTTTGGTGGTGGGGCGGCTGCTTCTAGTCTAGGGAAAGGAAGCGTCGGTGTACGGCGTTCCCTCGAAGAGTGGAGATTTTGATGGCAGCTCACGGAAGGAAGGCGCGGGGACGTGGGAGAGAAGGGCTCGACGCGCGCCGTGGAACGAGAAGGGGTGCGGGAGGATTTGTTACCATTTGGCTTGCGGCATCAGCGGGCCGTGCGGGCCGTCTACCATGGTTAACGCGGAGAATCCGGGAGGTGTGACATCGTGCAAAACCACAAATTTATTTTGCATATCACTGGATTTTTTTTTTCGAAATCTATACATAATAATAATAAAAGGAGTAGCGTTTCTCTCTTCGTCCGTCGTTTACGCTTTGGTCTGTTCATCCGTACGCTTTCGTATGTCGCAGCACGTGTCTTGTTATATCGCACACGTTAGGTTCCGTTTTGCCTTTGCCCACGCTGTCCTGGCCGATCTGTATACAACCTGGGCTGGCGATGACTCCTCTTGAATATATAGATGCCTTGATCGGTTCCAAACCACTGCCTCCGTGGTGTTGTATAGCTTTTCGCCTTGCGAGTCGCGAACGCCGTCTGGATTGGCCGGCTCGAAGGTTTCGATCAAGCCCGGCACCAGGTCATCGCCGCTGTCACTACGACGGTACTCACCTACGTCAGGGCATTCATCCTGGACTCTGACGCTGGCGTCTCTCGCCGACGAAATCTACGTTGTTGGTAGCACATGGAATGTGGACAGGGATCAGATTGGTTTGCTTGAGTACTTCTCCGATGGGTTAATTTGAAGGAGGGAGTTCCCTGCGTGAAGCAAAACGAGCTAGCTGCTCTACACCGGAAAGCTGATGATGCGAGTCATGCAACAGGGAAATAGGGAATAGCATGCCCGACACCTTCCTCCAGTTCTCACATCACGCTGCCAAGGGCATGTGGCATCGCGTCGCGGCTCACCCGGCGCTGGTTAACGTGCAGCCCGACATGCTGGCCGTCCACCATGACAAGCAGGCATTGAGGGCAGCTCCATACATCCACACCCGGGAGTTCCTCCGTCGAAGAGAGAGGGAGAAGGTAGCCATGTCCGCGTGTCCTCGCTGTGTCCCGTCTGACAAGGCGGCCGACCACTCCTATCGGACGCAGTAGATCGACTAGATGCATTGATTCGCTCTATGGTGCTGATCCTTCGGCCATGGGGATTCAGGATACGGATGGTGGGGCCTGAGTGCTGCATTGCGAAGTTGACATCGTGTGTCTTCATAAACTGGCGGGCGGCGACGGGTCAGACCTTGTAGACTGATGTACACGAGGGGCGCGTCCAACTGTTGTGCAATGTCTGCCATGACGTGGTATGGCTACGGACTGCACATGAAGGATGTGCATGCAAGTGAGTTGCTCAATTCATGTACCTGGCTATCAAGATGCGCATGTCTCTGGTTAATTTTGTTTCATACTATATCGTGTATAACAGTGTAATATCGTTAGTTTAGAAAGTACTACCTCCATTTCATAATGTAAGTCTTTTAGCAAATTATTTTAGCTTTATAAAAAGGATTATCTTGTGGAACGGAGGGAGTATATATAGTGAGAGCAAATAAATTAGCTAGAACTACACTATAACCAGCTCGTTATGTTTTTCTAAAGTAACGTCTACTACAACAAACTCTACTACGATAAGCTTTGCCTGGCTCCGGTGATAGAGGAGCGAGGACGGCGGCGCGCCTTCGGCTCGTGCCAGTATATGTAGTCATCGCTAGGTGGTCCATTGATCTATTCGTAATTTTTGTTACTTTTAGAAATCTTTGTACTGTTGTTGATGATTATTAATAGATCGGTGGAATTTTGCAAAAAAACAAACAAAAGAGGTAAGAGGTGGCTATTGTGTGGCACTGACATGATAAAGTGTCGCTCTTCATATTTTACTCCCTAGAGATGCAAGGCATGAGACATACTAACATGAATGACCAGGAAGAGGAGGGGGAAACGGTGGACGGTGGAGGAGGAGATTGCAAAAAACCACCACAATTGAGGAAAATTTATCAAGCCTTCACAAAAAAAACCACTAGAAAACATGCATTTTGGTGGGTGTTTTTGAGTTTGGCCCAATTGCGGTGGTTTTTTGCAATTCACTCACGGTGGAGAGAAATTCGCTTGGTGGATCATGACGAGGTCGACTATCATGAATCTAATATGACAGCCCACACGTCCAATAAGAAGGATGGGATCTGTATCCTAATTCTTGGTCATTCTCTTTTTTTTCTCCCGTTGCAACGCACAGGCACATTTACTAGTTACACCAATCTATTAATAATCATCAATAGTACTAGTAAGAATCCTTATTTTAGGCAAACTGTGCAGATCATTTGAAGAACCCAAACATTTGCAAAAGAATTTGGACTTTTTGTACTATTAGTAGTCTTTTATACGGTTCGCCGCATTCTAAAGGAATATCTGGTGTAACTTCGTCGGTGAGGAGGGGCACTCTTACAAAGCATACAAAAAGTACACGAGCAGTCACACCCCGGCGAAGCACCCGAGACGACTAATTGGAGATGCCATCTATGTCTCCTTATGAAACCACCGGAAGTAATCACACCAAACCCACACATGTTACCGCTCTAGGTCATGGACCGCCTATTCTCCTAGCAGACAACAAGGATGGAGAGTGGTGAAGACGGAGTCACGTGTATAAGATAGGAGGCCGTCGTGTGTCTGGAGACAAGATCTGAACTTGCCCACTGATGGCACCAGACTGAGATCGAGATGTACCGGAGCTCCACGACGACGCCCTCAACAGGGTGACCATGTAGCATGATGTCATCGTCAAGACCAGGTTTTCACCCAGAGCCGAGATGCTAGAAAGGTAATAACAATGAAGCCCCCAAGAGGGTTACGACTTACAATTAAGTTAAGCCTCTAGGACAACTCGACACTTTGGACGGCCCGATGTCACCAATTAAGTTAAGCCTCTAGGACATGATATGAGAGTCGCCTTTGCCGATGCGCCACCAACATGAGGATCCCCCCCCCCCCTCCGCTGCCTGCTCCTCGACATCCTCATAGCCAAAGAGAGAACCATCACCACTACAACTTCGCTTGTCGGAAAGCCAAACACACAACCCACCTTCTAGAGCGACCGCCCTAGCATCCATCTCGCACACGAGAGGCGACATACACAAGCAAAGCGAGCTTGATTGCATGAACGTGGGAGGCGACAAGCTCGTGTACAGTTTGCGTAAGTGCGACAAGCCTACGGACATGGCACCTCCTTGTCACCACAAGTCACACCACATTAGAGCCCATGTGGGCCTATCAGGCGATCGCTAGATCTAGGCCCACTCTTTCTAGATCTGGTGCCCTGGCTACCGCACAACTAGGGGAGGGGCCCCTCCAGGGACATCACCACCACTACCGCTAGATTTGGCCCACGTAGCCCAGCCGCCACTACCACCTCCTGGCCGTTTGCTCCTGCACCTCACTGACGCTTGCACCGCCAAGCACCTCCACCCTTCCGCCTAGCCGCCGGCTACCAAGCCGAGTTTCTTTGTGCAGCACAGCACCATTGAGCCAGGAGCTCCTGTGCCTCCCTCTCAGCACCCGGGTAAAGACAGGCCAACCGTCACCTACAGCGCGTGGGCTTTGCCCAACGGCAGCAAGGGAGAGGTGGAGGGGGCTGAGGAGGCGACAAGCTAGGGTTCACCCCATCGCCCATGGGGGCAAGCAGAATGAAACCAAGAGTTTTCCCTTGCATGGGATTTAGCACTATGCCGTTCCATTTTTAACTCCTTTCCCTATCACTGCGCTTCTATAATTATGGAATTCAACTTGGAGTCCACCAAAGCTCTGGTAATTTCAGAAAATTGCACCGATTCCACCAAAGCCTCTTCTATGTACATTTTTTTATTTCAAGCCGAGACCACACGCGAGCTCAACTTTTTAATTTGCCTTGTGACTGAAAAGGTATAATGATTGAATGTTGCACCAGTTGCGTATCTAGATTAAGATAAGAATCATAAGATACCGCGTCTCTTTTCATATTTATGTTCCATGTCAACATTTTGCCTCTTGACAGATTTTATACATGGCATTGCCCTTGCGTGGACAGATGAGCTAATTGGTCAAAACAGGATCGTACTTGATACAATGCATGTATAACCGGAGAATTTTTTTCCCCAGCAAAAAACAGTTTATGATTTCAGGCCAAACGTGCAGATTCTCAAACATGTTCCTATTATTTTCACATATGAAGTACTCCCTCCGTTTCAAAATATAAGACGTTTTAGCTTTGTGAATAAAATGTATCTAGACCTCTTTTAATGTCTAGATTCATCTAAGTTTGGAGTGAACCTAGACACTAAAAGAGGTCTAGATACACTCATTTCACAAAGCTAAAACGTCTTATATTTTAAAACGGAGGGAGTACGTATCAATGAAGCAAAACATCAATACACAAAGCATCATAAAGTAGATAAATCGATACACGAGCATGGCCTTGTCCAACGTCAAAACATGTAAAGAGTGCAAAACATATTAGACACGCAATTCTTATACTCGTATAAGCTAACATCTGAACTTGCAATGAATCCTTTACACAGTGAAAAGAAGTACGGAACTTTGAAGACAAAATAACAAAAGTGTGAGAATAGTAGCGACGAGCCCAGAACATTACATAAAATGTGCCGTGGATAGAGCAGTTTTGTTAGAATCCAAGTTCAACAAGGTAGGAGCACACTCAGAACATAAGCGAAGGGCATTGCCATCTTAGAAAGACCCCAGCCACGAGCATGGCTCATTTCAGCAAAGGTATTTGGGTCATGAACCAAAAGGTAGAGTGGCTAAGTAATAAGGCAACTAGGAAACATATGCCTAAACGGCCGAAGGTAAAAATAAAGTTATGTTTCCCACCGATACAGAAAGAGAGTACAAATAAAGTCATGCTCTCCACCGATACAAAAGGCGACTTCGCAAGAGTAAGAGTATGGGGGTCTATGGTTGATAGTTGATACCTACAGCAGACATATATACAAAGTTTTTTGCCACGCTTGTATGGTTGATAGGCGTGTATTTCTTTAGTATGCTTAACTGTCGTCGAGAACTGAACATGTATGAAATGCCTTGACTATGGGAGGAGATTTGTTGTCATAAACCATTCCAGCACTAAAAAATGCTACCAAATTCTAGAATGTATATACACAGTTATGCATGAAAGTTAACATGATATTAACTCCCTTTGCCAATAAAAAATGTTATTAACTTTCCCTCAAAAAAAAATGTTACTAACTGTCCATGGAGAAACAATGATGTACTGAACCACGCGATGCACTTGCTACATTTGATAATTCCAATGGGAAGAACCAAAAGATAGTTGATTAAAATGTATCTTAGCCATCCTACATAATGTTATTAGTAGATACATTTCACATAATCAAGTACTTTTGTTCCCAATTGACAGTTGACATGCACCTAAAAGTTCCAATCAGTAAGACAGTCAGAGTGCAGCCACACTTCTGTACTTCTAGTATAGAAAGATGTAGATGGATAGGTGTAGAAGTACATTATATATGACATGGTGAATACTTTGCAAGATGTAACGGCCGCACTGAAGTCTATTGATCAAGTGCATGACTAAATCACATGCATGCCACGCTAAATATCTAAGATTCTCTCCTGGAAAAAATGCCAATATGCAAACTGGTTCAAGAAATCATGTACATTACCATGTAACCTCCGAGGTAAGAAACATGCATATCCAGTTGGTGCGCTCCCAACATTCAGGAAAATATGGTCCCTCGATTTCCGAAAACTCGAGGGCTGAGTGTGTCCTGGGAAACATGAAAATAGAAATGCACACTCCCTTCGCAGGCATTATCCTGATCAGGTTCAAAGGGACTTTCTCAGCCCATATCACAACAATCCAGGCCAAGGGCCCTTCAGATTGTTGAGAATACAGGCACCCCTGGTGCAACTTTCATCACTAACAATCCATAATGATACAAAAAGAGAAATATAAAAAACAGAGCACAATAGAGTTTTCTTTATTACAATCCATAACGACATTAAAAGACTGAAGCTAAGTGACACCAGCTTTATTGAGGCATATATCCTGCTTACCACCTCCTAACAAAGGATGGTAGAAGTGCTGCTGACAAACATCCTAGCCGTCAGACCCTCATCACCTGGAAGAGACGATTCTCACGGAGATCTGCACAAAGTTTGTATTTATGAATTATCAGAAAATATTAGAGAGATAAAACGCATGCGTATTCACAACGGTACGGCCTACAATTCAAAATGGTTGGTTAACAGCCTAAAATTACAAGTAGAAATTCATACCAGCAGAAACAAGGGAAAATAAGCCACTACAACAGAATTATATTATGATATCAAAGTACACCTGCATTTAGTTGCTCTGAAATTAATGAATGGATCATTCAACCACATTAATGTGCTACTAAATGTTTGTTTCTTTACAACCATTATTAGTTTAATTCCACACTGTCTTTTTAAGGATGATAAAGTTTGCTTAGTGCTAGAAAAGTTTCACTTTTTGTGGGGGAAAAAAACCAACATTGTATGACATGGCAACGCAGAACAATGATTGAGTAGATCATGCAATGTAATTATGATCAAGTTAATGAGGTCAAATTGGGTCATCTATGGTTACGAGAATTATCTGAAGGAAAGCAAATAATATGTGGCTCAAAGTTTGAAGCATGCTTTATTTTGTGTTAAAAGGATTACCGATATGGTTAGAATCTTATTATAATGTATAGTATCTCAAAGAAAAAAATATTCATGTGTGTTCTCTCGCATGACAATCTTTACATCATATAGAAAACAAACTGACCTTATTTTTTAGCTAGGTAGCTTTCTGGAACATAGATTTCCCCGCCAGCTTCACCATGTTGTTCGCCACTAATTGTTTTCCTTGCAGCCAAGAATTCAGCACTCATATCACTCATTCCTTGTCTCACAGCTTCCTCTACTGTCCCGTAACCATGTTCATCAGCATACTTCCTAATGTCCTCAGTGATTTTCATCGAACAAAACTTGGGACCACACATCGAGCAGAAATGTGCTACTTTGGCACCATCAGATGGTAATGTTTCATCATGGAAAGACATAGCAGTTACTGGATCCAGAGATAAAGCAAATTGGTCCAACCATCTAAACTCAAACCTTGCCTTGCTTAATGCATCATCCCATGCTTGTGCGTAGGGGTGACGCTTTGCCAAATCAGCAGCATGAGCAGCAATTTTATAGGATATCACACCAGTCTTAACATCATCACGGTTAGGCAACCCAAGATGCTCCTTTGGTGTTACATAACAAAGAAGTGCAGTGCCAAGAGCCCCAATGTTGGCAGCACCAATGGCTGAGGTGATGTGATCATAACCAGGTGCAATATCAGTTGTCAATGGACCCAATGTATAGAAAGGTGCTTCATTGCACCACTCCAGCTGTTTCTCCATGTTTTCAGGAATTTTATTCATCGGAATATGCCCTGGACCTTCATTCATCACCTACAAGTGAAGGAATATCAGAAAGACCAAGATACAAAGCAGATAGAAACAATTCACCATTCAGAGAAAAATACAGTTCCAAGTTTAACTATCGAGCCACTAGCGCAAATAAAATAATTCATCATTGTAGGGCACTTTGCAAATCAAGAGTTTGGAAAATCAATCTTTAATATATTCTCACTTGTTGTCTTTTGACAACTCATTTCTAGGTAAGCTTAGTAAGCTCTATAAGTGAATATCATTGCCTATACACTGTTCCAAAAAAGTGGCAGTGTGCACATTAGTCATGCGCATAGAAATAATCAGATTATAAACAGCTAATGTATGTCCTGTTAAAAGTGGTGCCTTTTATGCTCAATATGCAATCTGCTGACCTGGCAACCATGTTCAGTTGTGGTGCAAAACAAAATGTTGTTTCTACTTATCACCAGTTACTTGAAATATTCACTTCAATCCCATGCTAAATTTAATGGATAACATAGTTAATAATCTTGTCTGTGGAATTTGTATCAGAGTTCGATTCCATAATTAAAAATTATTTAGAACATCCTGTTATTGATCACTAAAATTAAAACAATAACATAAAACTGCGACGGTGTATACTTGAATATGTGATATTGGAACAGAAACAACTCTATTTGGTCCAACTTTATTTGTACTATTCTCACCTGCACATCTTTCTCCCATGCTCGGCGTGTTAGCTCCCCTTGAGTCAGCAGTTCTGCAAACTGAGCACTGTCATTTGCATCATAAATAGAACCAGGCCTCAAGCCGTCACCAATTGATAGTGCCACATCATACTGATTGCATATGTCAAGAATATCATCCCAATGCTCATAAGCAAAGTTCTCCTTGTGATACGTTAAGCACCATTTTGCGTGGATCGATCCACCACGTGAAACTATGCCAGTCATTCTTTTTGCTGTAAGAGGAATATATCGAAGCAACACACCAGCATGGATTGTGAAATAATCAACACCCTGCTCAGCTTGTTCAATTAAAGTTTCCCTAAAGACTTCCCAGCTCAGATCTTCCGCAATACCATTAACTTTCTCAAGTGCTTGGTAAATAGGAACAGTCCCAATAGGAACTGAAGAGTTACGAATAATCCATTCCCGGGTCTCATGGATATGGCGCCCTGTTGAAAGGTCCATGACAGTATCAGCTCCCCACATTGTGGCCCACTGGAGCTTGTGGACTTCCTCCTCAATGGAGCTCACAACAGCTGAGTTTCCAATGTTTGCATTCACCTTTACCAGGAAGTTTCTTCCAACAATCATGGGTTCCAATTCCAGGTGCCTCTTGTTTGAAGGAATAATGGCTCGTCCACGGGCGACCTCAGAACGGACAAATTCAGGAGTGAGGTTCTCACGTTTGGCACAGTACAACATCTCCTCTGTTATGATTCCCTGCTTAGCATAGTACATTTGCGTGTATCGAGGACTGCCCAACTTCTCCCTCCTGTCAATCCATTCCTTCCTTATCTTCGGGAGTCCTGTAAAATGTAATGAACTTACTATAAATAAAATTATATATCTTGAATTTTAAGCTTGGGGCAAGAAAACTAATTTGAATAATTTCAGATGAACAAAATAACTGTACTGCTATTCCTGTAAAATCTAACTTTTTGATGGAACTTATATATAAAATTTCCAAGGATACTTAACTATTTAACATTCCTGTTTTATTCTAAAACACTTTAAACGAGAGTACATAGGGTTGACTAATTTTTTTCCTTAAGGACGATCCAAGACCACGACGACCACACAACCTTGTGTGCTGCCAACATTTCTGTTGTTTTCTAATTGAATCTATCTTTATCTTTACTATACTATAAAAGTGGAGGAGGAAGTTCATTCACCCCTCCATCTGCAAACAAAATATCCACAAAAAAGGTTAGGGAAAGAAAACACCTCCGACAAAGCCCGATAAGATGACTTGATGTGCTAACTAGGGTAATATGATTATATTATCCTAAGCAAAGCACCGGGATTCAGCTAGTTAAGACTTAAGGATGGTACAGTATGAATACAACTAAATTTATCACATAAGTATCTAGAGTGATATCCGATATATGACCATAAAAATGTGACAAGTCTATTTTGCCTCTTCAACTATTTCTCAAGTTCGAATTCAAGCCTCAACTCAAAACCAGGCACTGGATACCATCCAACTATTGAAACCGTGTATTCTTTAACTAATTCTCGCACAGATCAGCGCAAGGCACCAATAGTAAGCGCAAAAGCATAGATGCATCAGAGCGAGCACGCCGTCTATGCTTCTATTCAATAGCTGGTCTGGAAGTAAAAGCACTTTAAACATGTTAAGACAAAACATGGCAAGAAAGATTAGGCCAGTGAGTTACCAAGCCTTGGGCTTATGTTCTGTGGACCACTGGTGTCATATGTATCGAAGTGTCCACTGTCTCCGGTCAAATGGATTCTCCGAAATGGAACCTTGAGAGAGTGACCTGACTCCTCATGAACAACTTCACTGCAGAACATAGCCACAGCAAACATAAGGTATAATCAATATAATGGAAACATAACCATGTTGGCAATCCCAATATAGTTGCTAGATGAAGCCAAAACAGGAAGCATGCCTGCATTCTTTGGTGCTCCGTGGAAAGCATTCTTCAAATGCTGGGAGCGGCAGAAACTCTGGAGCAGCAGGATCGACGGTGTGTTTCTTCTGCCTGGATTTTGCTGGCTCTGCTACTGACTGGTCAGTCACTGAAGCTGCCTTGGGCCTTGAACAGGTGAGGCTAGCGTTCCTGTCCTGCACGTCTTGAGCGCGAGCAATACCACCGAAACCAGGCAGAAGTGCAGTTTTGGGGAACTTGATGGTGCTGCAGCTATTGTTCATTCCCATCGTCGCCGATGAGAAGGAGGGTCGCAGCGCAGCCATTTCCTGTTGAAGGTACAGATTAGCAGCTGCAAACAATATATATTTTGCTGGTAAATTTCATCATAACGCACACTTTACTTTGACACATGTTTCGGTGACCCCTGCCCTGTTTCGCTGACATGTAGGTGTAGACCCCACATGTCAGCTAATCCCCATATTTTGCTATAGACAAGAACCCGCATACTTCATATATCTGCAAATGCCAAAATTTTGCAGACGGTACTACTTTTGTTCAACTACTACAGTATCGGGCACCTATTATAGTTACACCTTGTTGTGGTAATAATTATTTAACACTACAAGAGGCTAGCTGTATCTGAAGTCTGAAGTCTGAACCATACGAGTCCTAGTGTCAATATGGTGTGCGTTTCTGCAACAACAGATTCGTCTCCAGGTTTTTATACAGGACAAAATCGTACTGCTCAATAGTGAGGCCCCAATTCCCACAACAAAACTGGATCAATTGCACAAAATGGATTATGGCAACACAATTCGGTGAACGGTGGAGCCAATTCGCACAGATTCCGACCCGGAAACAGAACATTACGCCTAATAAACCCTAGAGCAGCAAACACGATCGGGTCGATCCGGAGAGGGAGGACGCGCGCTCACCTGAGGAGGAACGGCGGATCCCGCGGGAGGCGTGGGATGGCGGAAGCGTTCAAGGGGTGGAAGTGAGGGAGGGGGATGGCAGTGCACACCTGGTCAGTGGAGCGAGAGGGAGATTTTTTATAGAGGGGATGGGAGGTGATCGCTGGGCTGGGCGGGCCTGGGCCGGAGAGGGGGAGGATAGAGCACGGGTGGCCACTCGTCGCCGGAGAGAGGACAGCTGGACTTATGTGGCCAAATGATGGAAACCGACGGCAGCGAGCAACAGTGGCAGTGGCACTAGATATTTGTGCCTGGCTGCCCGCCCAGCTCAGATATTCCCGCGCGCACGTCACACACATCCACATCTGGACAAAAGGTACCACGATGGATGACACGTCCAGATACGCAAAATCATCGCACATAGAGACGCGGAACAGACTTCCAACGGAAGATGGCAACAACAGTGGCAGCAAATATTTCTATCCGCGCAGAGACAGAGCAATCTTCCAACAATGGCTGACGGGTGGGGTAGAACCACCGGATCACCGTTGCCGGTGTATGATGCAGCGGCGGCCTAGGATCATGCCATGAACAGCGGTGCGACCGACGCCGGCGGGGTTGCGTGGTCGCGTGAGACGACGAGGAGGCTGGCCGACTAGCTGGGCCACTCGGCCCGCTTGAGGCTTGGGCTGGTGGAGCAGAAGGGATGTGGGCGTTGAATAAATTTTGTGGGTGGCCCAGTAGCTAGCGGACATAACCCACACTGACGATTTGCCCTGCCCTGTTTCGCTGACATGTAGGTGTAGACCCCACATGTCAGCAAATCCCCATATTTTGCTATAGACAAGAACATGCATACTTTATACTATCTGCAAATGCCAAAATGTGCAGACAGTACTGCTTTGGTTCAACTACAGTATCTGGCACCTATTATAGTGGCAAGAGGCTAGTTGTGTCTGAAGTCTAAACCAAGTCTTACTGGCAATTTGGTATGCGTTTGTGCAGCAACTACAGACTGATCTCTACGTTTATAGTAGATGACAAAATCGTACTCAATTATGAGGTCCAAACCCGGCAAACACAGGACGGGAGCCAATTGCACAAAATGGATTATAGCGCAGCAAAACTGGATCAATTGCACAAAATGGATTATAGCAGCACAATTGCGACCCGAACACTGGAGCCAATTCGCACAGATTTCGACCCGAAAACAGAACATGACGCCTGAACCCTATGGCACCAAGCACGATCGGGTCGATCCGAAGAGGGAGGACGCGCGCTCACCTGAGGAGGAACGGCGGATCCACGGGAGGCGTGGGATGGCGGAAGCGTTCAAGGGCTGGAAGTGGGAGACGGGGCACTTGATTAATGACTGGAGCGAGTGAGAGATTTTTATAGAGGGAATGGGAGGCGATCATCGGGCTGGGCCGGGGCGGGGCGGGGCCGGAGATGGGAGGATAGAGCACGGGTGGCCACTCGTCGCCGGAGATGGGACAGCCGGACGTGTGTGGCCAAATGATGGGAAACCGACGGCAGCGAGCAACAGTGGCAGTGGCACCAGATATTTGTGCCTGGCTGCCCGCCCAGCCCAGATATTCCCGTGCGCACGTCAGACACGTCCACCTCTGGACAAAAGGTACCATGATGGATGACACGTCCGTCCAGATCCGCAAAATTGTCGCGCACAGAGATGCGGAACAGACTCCCAACGGACGATGGCAACAACAGTGGCAGCAGATATTTCTGTCCGCGCAGAGACAGAGCAATCTTCCAACAATGGCTGACGAGTGGGGTAGAGCCACCGGATCACCGTTGCCGGTGTATGATGCAGCAGCAGCGGCGGCCTGGGATCATGCCATGAGCAGCGGTGGTGGCGGTGCGACCGGAGCCGGCGGGGTTGCGTGGTCGCGTGAGACGACGAGGAGACTGGCCGACTAGCTGGGCCACTCGGCCCGCTTGAGGCTTGGGCTGGTGGTGATGGGTTCATAGCATGGAAAACAAAAAAATTCTACCGCAAGGACGAACAAAACCCAGATCTAATCTAGATAAAAGCCAAGATCTAATCTATTAGATATGTGCAACGAGATAGATCTGTACTAACCCTTGTAGATCCGAAAGCGTTACGAGATTGGATCTCGTGGTTGATGTAGTCGATCACTTGCCGATCTCAAGATCGAGTAGACGATCCTTCCGGCGCCGCGTTCCGGTAGCGCTTCCGCAGTCGGTCACAAGTACGGAGTCGAAGCAGACCTTCCTCTCCTCGTTCCAGCGAGCAGCGGAGGTAGTAGATCTTCTCCACGGAATCTCAGCAGCACGACGGCGTGGTGGTGGTGGTGGTGGAGTAGTGAATTCTGCAAGGCTTCGCCTATGCCTGAGCAGAAGAAAGGAGGAGGAGAGAGGCGGCTAGGATTGGAGTAGTGGAGGAGGGCCAGGGGTGGCGCCCCCACCCCTCTATGTAAAGGGGGGAGGCGCCATGGGGAGGGGGAGTCCTACTAGGACTCCCCTCCCTCCTTGGCTGGCGGATTGGGGAGGGGGGAGGAGTCCTCCTCCCCCACGACTCCTTGTCTTGCCCCACAAGGACTCCTTGATCCCTTTCTTGGTTTTCAAGCAAACTCCAAGAAATCTTCCAGAACCTTCCGGAACATTCCGAAACCTTCTAGAATCCTCATACAAATACTCCGGAACATTTCCTAACTCAGAAAATGATCCCCAATATATGAATCTTATTCTCCGGACAATTCCGGATCTCCTCGTGATGTCCCGGATCCAATCCGAGACTCCGAACAACATTCGGTCTCCAACGCACATTCCATATCTACTTAAAACAACTTCGAACCTTAAGTGTGTCACCCTACGGTTCGTGAATATGTAGACATGACAGAGACACATCTCCTATCAATAACCATCAACGGGACCTGGAGATCCATAATGGCTCCCACATACTCAACGATGACTTCGTGATCGATAGAACCATTTACATACGAAGCCAATTCCCTTTGTCACGCGATACCAAACTTATCTGAGGTTTGATCGTCGGTATCTCCATACCTAGTTCTACCTCGTTACTGATAAGTACTCTTTACTCGTTCCATGTTATGTCATCCCTTGTGACCCAGTCACATGCTTGCAAGCTAACTAGATGACATTACACCGAGAGGGCCCAGAGCATATCTATCCGTCATATGGATGGACAAATCCCAATCTTGGTCCATGCGCTTCAACACATACTTTCAGAATACCCAATGACACCTTTATAACCACCCAGTTACGAAGCGGTGTTTGATGTCATCAAAGTACCCATCCGGTGATGGTGATTAACACAACCTCATGGTCGAAGGATTAGGTTACTATGCATTTAAAAGCTTATAGCAATACGAACTTAATGACTTGATCTTATGCTACGCTTACTATGGGTGTGTGTGTCCATCACATCATTCTCCTAATGGTATAACCTTGTTATTAATCACATCCAATGTCCATGATCAGGAAACCATGATCATCAACTAATCAACAAGCTAGTTCAACAAGAGGCTTACTAGGGACTCTTTTATGTTTACAAAACACACATGTATCAGTGTTTCCTAATAATACAATTATAGCATGGGATGTAAACATTCATCATAAACACAAAGATATAATAATAACCACTTTTATTATTGCCTCTTGGGCATATCTCCAACAGGTGGAGCAGAAGGGATGTGGGCGTTGAATAAATTTTGTGGCAAGTTGGCCCAGTAGCTAGCGGAGTTTGTGGGCTTGTTTGGAAGTATGTATTTCCCTAAGCTAAAGTTCCTCTCCATTCTTCAAAGAAGTTCCCTAAGAGGATCAAGGTCGACGGTCTAGTCTGGCGATGATCGCTTGACTGCCTGGCTAGGACGGGGCATTTTTTTTACCGATATGCTTGGAGTGATTGTCAATCTTCATGGTACAGTCTACTACTGTGGCGATTCTCTAAGAGGTCGTTTGGCATCAAGGTATTCATTTCATTTAGCAGAAATGAAATGAATACATGGATTCATTTCAATTATATTATGATTCCAAAAACATCCACATGTTTGGTTGTCACTGGAATTTGCAAATGATGGGTCTGATATAAGAATCGGGTTTACACATGGGGATATTTCATTGGATTTGCCAAATGAAATGACAGCCCACTTCTGTGCCAACCAAACAGCATAGGGATAGAATTACAAAATGAATTCCAAGATTTCAGGTCCAAATGATGGATACCAAACGACCCCTAATTATTTTTGTAGGAATTCAGTGATCGAATTTCTCGAAGCTATTGTGATCGGCAATAGATATGGTGGCGCGACGATGGAAAGTTCTGGTGCGGATTCAGCGCGAGTTTTTAGGCTTAGGGTCATGGTTGTAATTGTCCTTTTGTTTAGGGTTTATTCAACATTTCTATAAACCAAATCTAATTCAAAACACGGGTGCACTTTTTTTTTGAAATTCCACCGATCTATTAATATTCAATCAACAACATTACAAAAAAGTCTCAAAAGTAATAAAATTATAAATAGGTCATTGGATCATCTAGTGATGATTACAAACACTAGTACGAGCCGAAGGAGCGCCTCCGTCCTCGCTCCTCCATCATTAGAGCCGCGCAAAGGTTGTCGTAGTAGAGAGATTAGTGTATTAGTGTCGGGGGATGACCTCCGGATACCCCAACCGAACAAGAACTAAGGCAGTCGGTTCGCGTCCGGCTGGCTGAACGCAGCGGGACACGAGCTAAGTCATATCGGCTACCTTACGGTAGCCGGAACCACGAGGAGCAGCAAGGCACGGGACCGGCTACTTCAGCGCAGCCGGACTCAATCAGGAGGACAGAGCGACGTACTGCACAGTGCATGGTATGCCCTAGTACGATGACAAGACTCCCAACTACACCGCCATACCAAAGACTTTGTTGGGTGACGCGGGAATAGTGGCCAGATGCTGACGACAGGCTCGCACGGCGTTCATTGTACCCACGATGACCCTACCGCATGTACTCTGATGGGATATAAGTGTGCCGGGTACTATAGATGACCAGCCGGCTGGGACCCGCCTATGGGGCCCGCCAGCCGGACTGGCCAGTGAGACTGTTGCCTCTCTACCTATATAAGGAGAGGCAAGGTTCTCGTATCAAGGGTTGGTCTCAGTGCATTTAAGGCAGTAGCTGGAGAATACAGCTCAAGAAGCGATTGTAGCATGTATACTACTCATAGTCAGATCAACAGGAGTAGGAGCTTTACCTCATCACGAGGGCTTCGAACATGGGTACTTCCTGTGTCTCGCTACACTTGCTTGTATCCAATCCTGCCTGCCGACGATGTCGAGAGCTTCCCTGCTAGTCCCCACACCTCTATCTAACCTGCTTAGGTACTGTTGTTCCCAATACAATGACAGTTGGCGCCCACTGTGGGGTGTATGGCTTCGATCGGAGTCACGTTCCGCACAGGACCCCGCACTTCAGCCGATGAGTGCGTGGCCTCTGGCCTAGTGCTTACGCTCGGCAAGTTCGACTACATCATCGACAATGCTTCCTGCTTCGCCAGAACCACGTGTCCGGCAAACGGCTCCATTCTGCTTTTCGGCGACCTCCCCGACTACGTCGCCACCGTTCCGGAGCGTTTCCCTAGGAAGATCGTTTCCGTCATGGAGCCGCTGCACCTCTGTAGCGGCGCCCCCATCGTTTCTCGCGGCGTCGAGGTGATGATGGCCGGCTCCAGCTCGCAGCACCACCAGCCCCGGGAAAAGGGCACGGACGAGGTCAGAACTTCCACTCCACCGCAGCCTAGGAACCTGGTGGAGGAGGCCATTGATCGGCTCCTCACGCCGGTTAACCTCGGGGATAACCGGGAGGAGGCGGAGGTCAACTTCCCCATGGAGAGGCAGCTTCTCATGCAGGAAGCCATGGAGCTGGCTGCGACCCGGAAGCAGCTCGAGATCACCCAGCGCGAGTACGATCGCATGCACGGCCACACTCTGGCTGCTGCAGAGCCGAGCCGGCGCAGACAAGTGCGGCGCTGGGGCGACGAGCTAGGCGGAAGGATGGAGAGGGATGGCGAGCCGGATCCGCTACCTGCTCTCATTCGTCCCACCTACAGCACACCTATCAAGAACCTGTGCGCGGCGCGAGCCACGGCAGACGAACTGCCCAACCTGGAGGGCGAGGAGCGAGACCGGCAGCACGCCCGGGTGCAGGAGCTCCTCCGCATCGCAGACGAGCAGGCTGACGCCAACCGGCAGATACAGGAGTTGAAGGAGATATGCCCTAGAGGCAAATAATAAATAGGTTTTTATTGTCATATCTCAATTAGTTCATAATAATTTCATATTGTGCTATAACTGTATTAATACGAAACGTTAATACATGTGTGGTATGTAAACAAACCGTGTCTCTAGTTACCTCTAGCGAACTAGTTCATTGGTCATGAGAATGATCTAGGGTTTCGAGATCATGGGCATTTATGCCAATTGACAATGAGGTCACATCATTAGTTGAATGGTGTGATAGACAAACAACGCAACCAGTTGTATCTTAATGAGATCTAGTTACAAAGTTCATCATTAATGATAAAACTAAGGAAACCTCGCGACCTGTCCTTAAACTGTGAGATAATGCAAATCACCGTTCTAGAGGGAGCTTAGATGGTTATCAAGTATCACTCCGTGACTGGGTGATCGAAAAGGTGCTACTCAGGTTTCCCAAAGGAGCGTGTAGAGGAGTACATATCAAGACCAGGATTTGCCCATCCATGTAACGGACAGATATATTAGTGGCCATCTTGGTGACGTTGCATTAACGAAGCTTGCAAGCGTGTGACTGGGTCACGAAATGCAACGACACGGAAACGAGAAAACAAGTTCATCGGTAACGAGATCGAACGAAGGTATGGAGATACCGTAGATCAAATCTCGGATGAACTAGGTATCAAGAGGCAAAGGGAATGGGAAACGACTATTTACGGTTCAAACGACATTGTCATCGTGGAATGCATAGGGGTCAATATGGGCATCCCGGTCCCGCTATTTATCATTGATGGAGATCATGTCTGTGCCATTCCCGAGCCGTGGGGAAATACACTTAAGGGTACGATGAGCTAGAGATCCTCTCTAAGTTGGAATCACCATATGAAAGAGAAAAGGAAGCCGGAAAAGTTTCGTGAGAGAACCGGAATCGTTTCGGGAAAGTTCCAAAGTCATTCGAAGGAAATCGAAAGGGAACCGAAAGGTGTTTCGGGTCAAATCAGATTTTGTAATATGTATTTACATATTAATTAATGTAATTAATATTAAATATAATATTAAAATCTAATTTGAAGGGGTATTCCACTAATGGGCCAAACTTCCTAGGGAAAAAGGGCCCATTAGGGAAAACCGAAGGAGGGAAGGGCCAAGGCCCAGGCGCCTCAAGGGGGCCCACCCGGCCAGCCTAGGGCTGTGCGCGGGGTGGGGCCCACCCTAGGCTGGCTGGCCCATGAAGGCCCATGCGCCTCCCCCCTCTCTCCCTTGTTTAGTCCCACATGGGAAACCCAAAGGGGAGGGCACACCCCCTCCCCCTATATAAAGGGGTGCCTATGGGTGGGAATAGACACACCAATATTTGGAGAAGTCCTTTGGTTGACTTTCTCCTTACCTCTCTCTCTCTCTCTCGCGTCTCCATGCATTGATACGGTCCCAAGTAAGGACTGTCCGAGCATGAGACACCGCACCTGTAGCACGCCGTTGCGCTGCAGGGATTCCAAGCCGGAGATCTACTTCCGCACTCCCGACAGGGATCAAGGATTTGGAGGTCGTCATCATACACCGTATGTGTACGAAACCACGAGGGGCCTCACTTGAGGCACCTTGGATGTCGTGAGCTGGAGCTGCTACACGATGAAGAAGGAGCAAAGGGTGACCTGCGAGGAGCATCACGACCTTGAGGTCGGCTACGGCTTCGACTACTTCAACCACGTTCCCCTCAGAACGTTAACCGCGTACAGTCTACAAGGGTATGTATTCTATACGCTCCGGCCGTTACTGCATTACTACATAGATAGATTTTGGGTGTTAGGAGGTTCCATCGTAGGAAATTTTTTGTTTTCTGCTGCGGAACCCTTAAGTGGTATCAGAGCCAATCTATGCGTAGGAGTAATGTACGGCCAGTACGCACATATATTGTGCGGGCATTGATCCCTTAGTTGTTACCCTCTAACGTGTACTTGTTTATATCGCGGTATTGTTTGATGAAGCGGCCCGGACCGACCTTACGCGTATTCGTACGCGAGACTGGTTCCACGCTCGACATACGGCTTGTTTTGTATAAGTGGCTAGCGGGTATTTGTCTCTCATTCAATAGTTGATATAGCATTTACAACGGAGGGCTCTGAAAGGGGTGTAGTAGAGACAACTATTGGATCCATGTTGTGGTTGGAAAGTTCGTAGATTAGAAACGGTTCTATTGCGAAAGTCCTAACAACCACGTAAAACTTGCAAAAGATAAAGTAGAGGCGTCTAACTTTATTTTGCAGGAGGACTTGTGTTATGATATGGTATTGGTCGTTCGAAAGGTAAAGTAGTTTACTTTTATGTTACTAAGTTAAGTAGTAATAGCCATCGTTCTGATGGACGACCGGGTGGCGGCGTCGTGGACATGGCGTCAAACCAAGGGCAAGATGGAGATCATGCTGGAGCGCTCGATGGAGATCAAGGCGCAAGAAGAAGGACCATATCATATCACAATACACATGTGATATTGATACCTGCTTTATATCTTATTATATGCTAGTATTAGATACTCAACGGTAGTAAATAAGATAATACCTATATAATTCCAATGATAGTGTTCCCCTTGTGTGTGCACCACCAAGAAAGTTTGCCGTTATGAAGCCGGCCGTGACGATCGGGGGCTAGACATATCTACATTGGCATACAGTGGGTGTAAGCCATGTTGCACAGCAAATACACACAAGTTAGATTTGGTGAGCCTAGCATGTGTAGACATGGCCTCGTAACACAAGAGACCGAAAGGTCGAGCATGAGTCACATGGTTGATATGATTGACATTAGGGAATGTCTACCTTTGATGTTGCACTGATGGCCGTGACGATCGGGGGAGGTGCAGAGGATTGGGATCATGTGATCACTAAAATCGTCCAAGGGATGAGAATTTTAGTGGGGGCTCAATTAGGATTGAACTCATATTATGAACTTAGTCTAGATGTCTGTTTGCAAATATCTTAGTAGATCATTGCCTATCCCATTGAGGTCCTTTGTGACCATGGGAATATACTTCTTGATATGGAACTTAGCAAAAGGGTCTAACTTTATAGATTAATATCCACGCCTGAGGGATATCCTCGTAAAAGGTGATCTTCTCTTCTTGATACAATGACCATTAGGAGATAATCCGATGACTCCGCAATGTTTGTGTGTTCTCCATACTCATCCAATAAGCCATTCTCCATTCAATGGAGAGTTGGATTACAATCTTGTATTCCGCAAGATAAGGCACATAAAGTATGAGCCGTTGGATGAGTTTTCTTCCATGATGGATGAAAAAGGGAATATTTGGAGAAACACTTAGCAATCTTACATTAGAGTTATGAACTCTCAGAAGATCTTGATTGCAATGGAGGTCATGAAGGAAAAAGGGTATGTGTTGGATATACAAATTATAAATGTGGTTCTCGCAAAACTCGTTGCAGTTTGTAAAGTATTTGATACTTGTCCCATTTTGTGAAAACAGGATGGTCTGCTTGAGAATTGCTGGAATTGAGGCAATGTGGCTTGATGACGACAAGCAAAATAGTTGATGGTCGACATCACCCCCCTTTCCTCAAAGGTTTATCATTTGGATTAGTGGACTTGAAAATAATTTTGTAATCCTTGTTTGTGTGTCTTGCTTTTGGCGAGACAATTGTTCATATGAACGAGTTACAAGATAGTTGTACTATTCTTATGAACAATACCGTTATGGTCACATTTCGATTACAAATGAGTTATTCTCAACACTATGTTAATGATAATAGTTTAAACATTTATAAAAGGATTAGAATGCTAAAAGATATCCAAAGTTTGATTATGATATGACACTAGTGTTTAAGTCATTTTGGTTATTGCATGTTCTTCATTCTAAATGAAGATCGGGGTCTTAGATGCTTGATCTAGAGACTTTGCAAAACCATGCCTCGTTGGGCAGAATGACTAAAAACTCTGCATTATGGTAAAACGGTGATATGCGAAGAAATGTTGAACTTTATACATAACGATGTATCGTATTTTCAACAAATAGTGGAAATCATTATTTCACACTTCATTATGGATTTTAGTGAATATGAATATTTACTTAATGAAGCATAAGTTTGAAACTGTTTTGAATTGTTCAAAAGATTTCAAAGTGAAGGAGGATATTGAATTAACAAGAATACAAAAGTCTTTTCGATTTGATCAACATGACTAAAGTATTTAAGTTAATTTTAGCATAAAAGGACATGTGAAAGAGGTTTCACAAATTATGATAATAGGGGCAGTTTCAAAGTGTATTAAAATGTCTAAATATCATAATCATTATGTATTAGATACATATGTTATAATATTATCTCTTATCAAGGTTATAGTTGTCGTTTAGATTTAGAGATCGAAATGAGCAAACACTCGGTTGACATACAAAGGAACATCTAAAAATTCGTGGAAACAACACCATAAGAGTTATGGCATGTTCGAGTTTCTAGAGGTTTCGATAATTCAAAATCGTGGAGAATAAACAAGTCTTTGTAGCGTATTCTTAGGCAACTATGAATACATGTTTCACAAAGGGCAAACCTACTGTTGTCCAAAGTTGATGAGTCTTGATGAAGATACAGGTGGAACAAAGTAAAAGATCAAAACAAGGTATTTGACCTTGCCTCCGAATTGTTGAGTGGCGCAGCGGAATTTGTTTCTTGAAACCGAACTCTACAAATAGAGGAGAAACTAATGATAATGATCATAAAAGTTTTAGCGAATACTTTTACTAAAGAAAGTAGGATTCAACAATATATACTCTGCAAGTTCATGGAAATATATTATTGATTCACTTGTCATGTTTATGAACAAGACATACCTACGAATTACAAAGAAGCGTGATGGACCTAAGTGTGAGAAATGACTAGGAGTCATAAAATCCTATATTAAGTTACATTTAAGATTGCAAAGTAATATGTTACTTGATCTTATTAAGTAAAGTAGTTTACTTGATATTTTTGAATGACTTCAAAGTCATAAGAAGGAAATGAAACTTAATGGAGATGTAAAGCTCGATTTGTCACATAGTATGGACAAATTCAAGGAGTTGACTACAAATGTAGCGATGCTTGAGTCTATTGGATTTACACTAGCAATATATGGATATTGAAGTCTCGTAGCTGGAATTCTCAATTTGATGATGATCAAAGAATTTTGGAATGTCCAAGATTATCGAGAGGACCTGCATTTGAGTGGGAGCTAATTAGCTTCGCCAAATCTTAATATGTAAGAGACATATTTTGAGTGGGAGCTAAGTAGCTTAGCTGAATCATAATATGTATCAGACATATTTTGAGTGGGAGCTGAGTGAAATCCCTGGATCTCAAATATGGATGTTATATTTGAGTGGGAGCGTGAAATCATTCTAGGATATGTGGACAACATATGTGAATGATGTGATTGGTGTTAATAACATTTAAATAGATAAATTGGGATGAAGTTGAAGTTATTAAACAATGAGATCTATCGAGATAGATTGGTGAGTTTAATAAACATTGAATGTCGAATGCTTCTTGGACTTGATTCTGAAGATGTTCAGAATGTCCTAAGCAAGATTCTGAAGAAGTTCAGAATGGAACAAGGTAAGAAAGAAGTTCTTACTATATGAAGCATTGTCTTAGTATTACAACGATGGTTAAAAAAGGAAGAAAGAGATGTGTTGCATCTCCTATGCCTCAGCCATAGGTTCTTCCATACAACCATATTGTATACTCAACGTAATGTGACCCGAAGTTTTGGTTGGAAGGACACGATCTTAACTGTAAGAACATGTCTTGAAGTGATTCTTGAGTTAATCACTGAACCAGAATTAAGTTTGTACTTAAATGGCAAGAAGTAAAGTAAGTGGCATAGTTGCATTTCATGCACTGGGATCTACATAGATATAGAAGTAGAAAGGCTCCATCTGATCTGATGTATATTGTTATGGCGGGGCTAGTTCGCTTTTAACGTAGAATGATGTGTCCCAGGGCACAGTGCCCATGAGAAAGCCCTCCAGGTTGATCTAAAGTCACTGTAGGCTCCTGGAAACTGGCCTCGTTCTGCTGCCATATATACACAAAGGATTGCAAAGTGTGTTTCGAAGTTTAGACGACAACAGTGAAAACGACCGTCATTATAAACAGTAGAAACAAAGTCTCGCTTTGTGGCCAAACGAATACTTCGACCAATTATGAGATAATGGTGTGAATATCAAAGTTAGGAAGACATTAACGATTTGTAAAGACATAATGATCTGGTAAAACAGAACATGGACAGGACGTTTTCCATAAGCATGCATGATCAATAAACACATATGTGATATGGTTTATGATGAGTAAAATGCAAGTTAGATTATTTGTACTCTAGTGCAAGTGGGAGACTGAAGGAGATATGCCCTAGAGGCAAATAATAAATAGGTTTTTATTGTCATATCTCAATTAGTTCATAATAGTTTCATACTGTGCTATAACTATATTAATACGAAACGTTAATACACGTGTGGTATGTAAACAAACCGTGGCTCTAGTTACCTCTAGCGAACTAGTTCATTGGTCATGAGGATGATCTAGGGTTTCGAGATCATGGGCATTTATGCCAATTGACAATGAGGTCACATCATTAGTTGAATGGTGTGATAGACAAACAACCCAACCAGTTGTATCTTAATGAGATCTAGTTTTCGCCATTAATGATAAAACTAAGGAAACCTCGCGACCTATCCTTAGACTGTGAGATAATGCAAATCACCGTTTTGGAGGGAGCTTAGATGGTTATCAAGTATCACTCCGTGACTGGGTGATCGAAAATGTGCTACTCAGGTTTCCCAAAGGAGCGTGTAGAGGAGTACATATCAAGACTAGGATTTGCCCATCCATGTAACAGACAGATACATTAGTGGCCATCTCGGTGACGTTGCATTAACGAAGCTTGCAAGCGTGTGACTGGGTCACGAAATGCAACGACACGGAAACGAGAAAACAAGTTCATTGGTAACGAGATCGAACGAAGGTATGGAGATACCGTAGATCAAATCTCGGATGAACTAGGTATCAAGAGGCAAAGGGAATGGGAAATGACTGTTTACGGTTCAAACGACATTGTCATTGTGGAATGCACAAGGGTCAATATGGGCATCCCGGTCCCTCTATTGATCATTGATGGAGATCATGTCTGTGCCATTCCCGAGCCGTGGGGAAATACACTTAAGGGTACGATGAGCTAGAGATCCTCTCTAAGTTGGAATCACCATATGAAAGAGAAAAGGAATCCGGAAAAGTTTCGTGAGAGAACCGGAATCGTTCCGGGAAAGTTCCGAAGTCGTTCGGAGGAAATCGAAAGGGAACCGAAAGGTGTTTCGGGTCAAATCGGATTTTGTAATATGTATTTACATATTAATTAATGTAATTAATATTAAATATAATATTAAAATCTAATTTGAAGGGGTGTTCCACTAATGGGCCAAACTTAGGGAAAAAGGGCCCATTAGGGAAAAACGAAGGAGGGAAGGGCCAAGGGCCAAGGCCCAGGTGCCTCAAGGGGGCCTACCCGGCCAGCCTAGGGCTGTGCGCAGGGTGGGGCCCACCCTAGGCCTGCTGGCCCATGAAGGCCCATGCGCCTCCCCCCTCTCTCCCTTGTTTAGTCCCACATGGGAAACCCAAAGGGGAGGGCACACCCCCTCCCCCTATATAAAGGGGTGCCCATGGGTGGGAATAGACACACCAATATTTGGAGAAGTCCTTTGGTTGACTTTCTCCTTCCCTCTCTCTCTCTCTCTCTCGTCGCCATGCATTGGTACGGTCCCAAGTAAGGACTGTCCGAGCATGAGACACCGCACCTGCAGCACGCCGTTGCGCTGCAGGGATTCCAAGCCAGGGATCTACTTCCACACTCCCGGCAGGGATCAAAGAGTCGGAGGTCGTCATCGTACACCGTATGTGTACGAAACCACGAGGGGCCTCACTTGAGGCACCTTGGATGTCGTGAGCTGGAGCTACTACACGATGAAGAAGGAGCAAGGGGTGACCTGCGAGGAGCATCGCGACCTTGAGGTCGGCTACGGCTTCGACTACTTCAACCATGCTCCCCTCGGAACGTTAACCGCGTACAGTCTACAAGGGTATGTATTCTATACGCTCCGGTCGTTACTGTATTACTACATAGATAGATCTTGGACGTTAGGAGGTTCGATCGTAGGAAATTTTTTTTCTGCTGCGGAACCCTTCAGGAGGACCCTAGCTGCTCCAAGGGGAGCAAACCGCCTGCCAACAGCAAGGGCGCGCCCCGCGAGACCCAGCAGGCGTCCTCCCCTCCGGCTAAGGCCCGCAGCAAGCGCCGCAGCTCTGGCAACAAGGGTCACCCGCGCCAGGAGCAAACGGTGAACAACAACCCACCGCATCCCCCTCCACCAACCGGAGCGCCAAGACCTACCGGTTCCCGTCTCTCGGGTCGGGTAGGAGCGCCCAACCCGGTCGTCCGGATGCCCGCGACCGCCTCGAGCTTCTCGCTCAAGCGCGCGTCATGGAAGAAGAAGATTCCACTAGACCGGTTTGTTTCGGACCCCACATCTAGAAAGAACAATTTCCGGATAAGTTCACCCTCCCTAGGGACACCCCCAAGTACGACAGTAGCATGAAGTCGGAAGATTGGCTGACCGACTATGCCACGGCAGTCGGCAGTCGACATCACCCATGGGAACAAGCGCAGAGCTGTGCGCTACGTCCCCTCATTCTAACCGGGTCAGCGAGGACATGGCTCAACAGCCTCGCGCCCAACAGTATCAACGCCTGGCCAGACTTCGGGAAGGTGTTCGTCCGCAAGTTCAACGACATGTACAAGCGTCCGGGCCGCCCGCGCGACCTGGCATTGTGCGTCCAGGGTGACCGCGAGACGGACTGCGAGTACCTTGCCAGGTGGACGGAGCTGCAAAACACCTGCGAGGGTATCCTGGAGAGCCAGACCATCGGGTTCTTCGTCGAGGGGTTCCGAGAAGGCACCATGCTTCGCCACCGGCTACTATGTGACGAGCTGAAAACCATGGCGGAGCTTATGACGGTTGCGGACCAGTACGCCACGGCGGACGCCGCGATGAAGAAACCCCTCCGAGTAAGTGCTGACGGGCGTCCGACTCCTTCGGAGCCGGCTCGCGACCGTCCGAGTAATCTGGCTAGAGAAGCCGGATCCTTCAGGCGCCACGGCAACGACAACCGGTTCCATGGGGACCGCCAGGCCGGATGATACGTCCAAAACGTATCTACTTTTCCGAACACTTTTGCTATTGTTTCTCCTCTAAACTTGTATGATTTGGATGCAACTAACACGGACTGACGCTGTTTTCAGCAGAATTGCCTTGGTGTCTAGTTTTTGTGCAGAAAATCAACTATCAGGAAAAATCCCGAAAAATATGCCAAAAATCCTATTTCACGTGAGGACTCCCGGAGCCAGAATACGAGACAAAGGAGGGCTGGGCCTAGGCCAAACCACCTGGCCACTCGGGCTAGCCCAGGCCCTGCCAGGGGGTGGTCTGGCCGCCCTAGACACCCCCTCGGTCTCCCGCTTCGCCTATGAGATGCCTTCTAACCTAAAAACTCAGGAGGTTCGACGTTTTTCCAGAAGGAGTTCCGCTCTGCCGCCACCACCAGATTCCACGAAATAGCACCAGAAACTCCGTTTTGGCACCCTGCCGGAACGGGGAATTGGAGGAGATCATCGCCATCATCATCACCATCGCTTCTCCATCGACCATCCATGTTTCCCCCATCTATGAGTGAGTAATCCCCCGCTGTAGGCTATGGGGATGGTAGGGATTGGATGAGATCGTTCATGTAATGGCATCAGATTGTTAGGGAATGGTGCCTAGTATCTTCTATTAGTGCTTTATGACTTTGTTGCGACTTGTTATGCTTAATGCTTGTCACTAGGGCCCGAGTGCCATGATTTCAGATCTAAACATGTTATTGATTCATTATGATAGTATTGTTTATGGTCTTACCTGCAAGTTGTATACACATATTGTTGTCTGGAACCAATGGCCCCAAAGTGACAGAAATCGGGATAACCGGAGGGAATGGCTTTGATGTGAGGAACACATGTGTTCACGGAGTGTTAATGCTTTGCTCCGGTGCTCTATTAAAAGGAGTACCTTAATTGCCAGTAGTTCCCTTGAGGCCCCGCTGCAAACGAGCTGGTAGGACAAAAGATGTTGTGCAAGTTCTCATTGCGAGCACGTATGACTATATATGGAACACATGCCTAGGATTATCTAGTACTTGGATGCTTTATCTTATTTATCTGCAATTGCCCTATGTTCTGATTGTCATGTGAATTGTCTTGTCCATGCAACGCCCGTCCATCCATCCCTATGCCTACCGCACTCGAATCCTACTGTTTACTGCTATTGTTACTGCTGTCTTTACTTTACTACTGCTGTTACTTTACTATTCCTACTACAAAACTATTGCTACTGATAAACTGCTATGAGCAAGATTGTTTCCAAGTGTAGCTAAATTGACAACTCAGTTGTTAGGCTTATAAATATTCTTTGGCTTCCCTTGTGATACACCCCCTATACTTGTGGGTCATCAAGACTATTTTCTAGCGCCGTTGCCGGGGATCCATAGCTTTATTTATCAAGTTCACTTGGATTCTCTATTGTTCGCTGCTATCCATCCATCATGGGTAAGTCTCGTGATGGCAAGGTTCCTATTTTATCATCCACTACAAGAAGAGGTACGGTTCTGAACACCTCTGTTGCTCTTGATTCACCATCTGTTATGAGTAAGCTCGTTACACCACCACACACACATGATACACACACTGCTACTACTGCTGAATCTGAAACTTCTGATGCTTATGATGTTGCTTCTACTGTGCTTGATAAGAGTGGTTCATTAGGTCCTTTCCTAGATGCTACGATTGCTAGAACTATAGCTGAAAATACTGAAACTCCTAATGAAGACACTACTACACCTGTTAGTTCACCTGAATCTAGTGAGAGTTATGATATTGAAGACGATTATGTTGAGATGACCGATGAATTTATTAAAAAATGTAAAAACACTCATGATAGGAGCGTTGCTAAGAGTCTCCTTGAGAGGCGTACTATTAGACCCAAATTGTCTCCTATTGCTAAGTTTGCTGCTTCTCCCATAAACATTAAAGATAAAGATTATGATTTCTCTCTTGATCTATCCTACATAGCTATTGTTTAGAAAGAACCTTTTTGTGGGACTAAGAATGAAAGTGCGGTAGCACATATGACTGAGCTTTGTACCATGAGTGGCTTGTTTTCTAATGATATTAAGATGCGTACTTACTTTGTTGCTAAGATTTTCCCCTTTTTACTGAAAGGAGAAGGTAAAATTTGGTTTAGTAATTTACCTCTTGGATCTATTGATAGCCGTGATTGCTTGATTAGTACTTTCTTACAAAAATATTTTCCTCCTAGTGCTAGATATGCTATTTTGTAGGAACTTTTTGATTTTAAACAGGGAGAAAAAGAGATATTTCCCGAATCTTGGGCAAGGTTTTGCGCTTTGATTCATGCACAGGCTGAAAGTCCATTACCTAAGAATGAGCTTCTTGATATATTTTATAATGGACTAACTGAAAAATCTAGGACATACCTAGATAGTTGTGCTGATTGTGTTTTCAGAAATAGGACTCCCAAGGAAGCTGAGGAATTAATGGCTAAAATAAGCAAGAACTATGAGGATTGGACTCCTCCTGAACCAGCTATACCTGAAGTAATTATACCTGAACCAACTATACCGGTGCCTATTCCAACATCAAAGAAGATGAGAGTTATTGAATTCAATGATGAAGTAATTATACCTGAACCAACTATACCGGTGCTAATTCCTACGGATGGGCCCTATGTAGTCCTAATAAGCATAGTCAACAGGGTCAAAGCAACTCAAGTCAAGATCAAGAAGTCAAAGAGTGAAAAAAAAGTAAACGATGAAGGCCCTAGAAAAAATCCAAGAGAGTAGAGGTTTTTTTTCCAAACCCACCCATCTCAAGAAAATTGTCATTGCAACAACAGAAATTTATGTTGTGTTAGTGTGTTCCAAATATAGCTACATTTATAAATGATTATTATGGTGTAATTTATGTTACTCCCTCTGTCCCGGTTTAAATGGCCTACGCGTATACCTAGGTCGTTAATTTGACGAATAAAATATTAATTATTTAACATAAACATTATATCATTGGAAAATTTAGATGTTATACTTTCTAATGGTATAACATTTGTTTTAAATAATTTATATTTTGTTGGTCAAAAAATGACCTAGGTATACACGTAGGCCCTTTAAACTTGGACATAGGGAGTACATAATAATGGAAATTGCCTATTTTCCACAATATAAGCATCTCTAGCCGATCTATTATAGCTCGTTAGAGGAGTAAAATAGTCGGCTTAACTCCTCAACCCGCATACTGGAGCATATTTTTTAGGAGTCGCCCCCGTGCTCGAATAAATATACTCGACCTCGGCCTCGCCGAGTAAAAGTTCCAGCTCCTTCCCCGCGCCGACGCTCACCTCCCTTGCACCACATCCTTGCCGTTGACCCCACCGCCGTGACCCCAAACCCTCCACCGCCATTGCCACCACCTTGCTGGACCCCGCCGTCGCCGAATCAAGCCGGATCTTCGTCACCATTGCCACGTCGATTTCATCCAAAACGTGGCTAGGCGGAGCTCTCTTTGTTGCAAAATAGAGCCAACGGTAGATGTATACGCGGTAGAGGTCTCGTAGTGTTGCTAGGTAGTGCCTAAGTCGAAGGAGGTCGGTGGCTACGGTGCCGCCAAGAGACCGACACTAGACCATGGAGGATGGGCCCTATTGCTTGTAAACGCCGAGGCACACACTAATCATTGTGCTCACGCTGGCGCACCAAAACAAGCCTTTAGAGATAACTGTGTCGGGGAAACTGAATAGACGGCACTTTTTTTAACTCAGCACATCGTCATCCATAGATCTAGCTCTAGCACAAGATGCGCATTACAACAGGTGGCGAAAGTTTAATGCCGTGTCACCTATTGCACGTGTTGTGCTTTGCACACCATTAGAGATACATAAAAATAATTATAATAACTGTAATAAAATTAGGTTGCTAATTCCAATGAAAATTTCAGTTCATTGAGAATTTGAGATAGAAATATTTATTCACAACATTATATTACACATTATTTGAGCCCATCTCTATTCATTGCATTGGAGAGAATTTCTGCTAATAACATAGAAGGTCTTGAGCCCCTCTCTATTGAGCAGTACTATCTCCAAAAACTAAAATTACACCTAATTACGAAAAATACATAGCTATTGCCGCACGTCTTGAGCGTCTCACGTCAAGTCTGCTAAATCCACAGGTCATGCTATGCGTTCCAACGTCATCGCAACGGATCTTCTCACCGTGGCCCGGACACCTTTGAGCAGAAGACATCGACCGATAACTTCGCTTGAAACTGCAAGATAAATAATGGAGTTGATTAAGAGAATGAAGAACAAAGTGGCGGATCTAAAAACCAAGATGAGCAGAGATGTGTAGGGAGGAAGACGAACAAACCTTTGGATCGGATACACCAATCCAGGAGTATGACAGGGGCTCATGGATCGCGCAATATCCCGCGCGACTATGCCGCGCCAGATCCAGAGCGGCTACATACACGCAAGGTCCGGCGCGTGGATTTGCCGTACTACCAGGTAAGATCTAGGGATCCTTCGGTGTTGCCTTTGGTGGAGAGTTGTAGGGTGGCGGGGTGAGGATAGGCAGTGGAGAGTTGTAGTGGAAAGTGAGGCTAGGGTTCACTCTATTATATAGAGAGTGGGGAGTAGGGAGTGGCAACTCTAGGTCATTTGAGCAAGTGTGACCCAAGCATCCTGCTTTTAGGGCCAAATTTGCTCAAATGGCCCATAAAGGAAATGCTTAACACTTTTCCTCTATGTCTACTCTCTAATTCTTGCTAGTAAATGACGCCCTCCATCACAAATCAATTGCGATTAAAATAGGCTATCGCACGACCAGGATTTAGTTGGGACGCGAAAGAGGAAAAAGTAACAATTAATCGTGCATGGAGATTTACTAGGAGGCTTAACAAAATCCCAGACGTTGTTGTTATATGCAATTTCCTCACACAGAAAGGACCAGGCTAGGTGAGCAGTGGTGGACCACACGTGTCAAGTAGACAAGCCTAACCAGTTAGCGGGATGATTATTGAAGATGAGGGTGACATGCCACATAACTTTCAGTACATATCCAATGGCAACCTTGTCGAGCCAGAACATGATAGAAACATGATACGGAGATTCCTTGAAGCGCATCAACGCAAAGAGAACCGAGATTTTTATTCTCGGCTGCAAGCAGATCTTGTTGAGCATCATTGGTGTCTCCATAGCGATCCATAGTTGTGTTTCTACTTCACTTGAACCATTCTTTCTATTCATTTCATTTGAACCCTGCCATATGTTTGGCTTTTAATTATTTGGTTTGTAAACTTATATTTTATTCTTTCCTAACTTGGTATTTTATTATGTTTGAACCATGCAATGTGTTTCGTGTTGAATAGTTAGTTTAGAAAAAAAGCACTCTTCTAAATTTAGGGGAACCGCTTTTGTTTAGAGCAGTAAATATACTCTCTGAAGGATAAGGAGTCGTTTTGTTCATCTAAATAAAAATGATCGGCTAGATATGCCCTTGGACCCTATGTTTGGGTTTTGCCAAAACAAAATTACTTTGATTCAATCATATAGTCTAGAAGGTAGAATTGTGATTATTTTCTTACATTGCAATCTTCGTTCTTCATCTACAAATCTTTTGATCCAAAGAGCCAATGGGCAGGCAATTGCCACAAGAAACTAGAGAGCCAATGAAGCTCAGGCCAACCGAGACCTTAGGTATATACCGGCAGACTGCACATACGGATAATGGAGCAGGTCGGATTATCTTATGACTAATTTGAGTGCTGGAACTTTATAGCTACAGCAGAAGTTTCGGCAGAAAGAAAAGCAACAGGGAAAGCAAAAGAGGAGTAGGAATTCACAAGTGGAGGCGACACTGTAATTTGAAAAAGGGCGCGCTACGGTGGGTACTAGGTCGTATTACCAAAGTGCAGGCTGAACGGCCGAATGTCACCCGACCCGACACGGCCCGGTCGTCGTAGGATTGTTACCAGCACTACACTGTTACGCGTAACAATCTGGTGGGTGGGCAGAGTTGCATACATCTATAGATACAGTATCCAGATCAGCTTCAGTTGGCGCCGTCTTCAGTGTTTAAAAGAAAAAAAGTCAAATAAATATAAATATACTCTCTTCGTTTTAAAAAGGATGCCGCAGATTCTAGATTTTCATTTATCTATACGTGTTTTAGTACTACATAGAAGCATGCGAATCTAAAATAAGCCATGATATTCTTTTTAAGACGGAGAAAGTACTATATACAAACATGATATAGCAACAGATAAACCATTCGAGTTGTGTTGTTTTTCTAAGAGATTTTTGTGGGTTATCAGATTAGTCTTCAGCTGTTTTTTCTGTGATTCTGGCCACACAAAATCAGCATGTGATTGGGTTGTGTTATTTTCCAAGCGATTTTTTTGGGTTATCAGATTAATCTTCGGTTATGATTTTGATCACAGTCCAACTGTGCAGGATTTTTGGGCGCTGAATTTGAGAAAGTAATAACTAATCCTTTTTATACTGTTTGTCTAAACATTATGTACACCTTGCGAAAACTTTCTAGTGTCAACACGACTAGTTGTTGGCAACATCAACAAACAAAGGCTAAATCCTAACTTAACTGATCATCAAAAACGGGCGCCGGATCGAACGCGATCACAAGCCGTCGATCCCGGCGTCCGGCCGTAACAGGTCGTACTTGGCCCAGACCGCGTCGAGCGGGCAGGGCCGGCCGGCGTCGAGCCGGTCCCAGGGCTTCCCCTTCCCGCTCCAGTGCAGCAGGCTGACGGGACCCGCGTGCAGTCCGCGGCAGAGCCCGCGGTAGTTGTCCCCGCCGAGGCCGTGCTGGTTCCAGCGGTGGTGGACGGCGGCGATCCGGCCGGCGAAGACGAGCAGGAACGGCGGCAGCGAGCCGAGCTCGTAGATGCGCACCCGCTTCTGCAGCTGCATCCAGCCCTCGATCTGCGCCGTGTAGCCCGCCTGGCGCCACCGGGGCAGGTCGAGCACCATGACGCCCGTGTTGAAGTAGCATGCGCGGCGTCCGCTGAAGGCGGAGGAGAGCGCGGGGCTGGCCCAGAACCCTGGGGTGAAGTAGGCCGTGAAGTTGGCCCCGCAGTACTCGGGCGCCGCCACCGCGGTGCCCTCGGGCAGCGGGGTGGCGGCGAGCGCGGCGACGTCGTCGGTGAGCACGACGTCGGAGTCGAGGTACACGACGCGGCGCACGCAGGAAGGGAGCGTGGAGGCGAGGTAGGAGCGCGCGTAGTTGAGCGGGCGGTCGAGCACGCCGCGGATGGAGGCCGAGATGAGCCCCGCCACGCGCGACTCGTCGAACGGGTAGACGCGGAAGGCGAGGGACGGGAAGGAGCCCCGGAGGGAGGCCGCGAGCGAGGCCGTCGTGGAAGGGGAGCCCGCCGCGGCGAGGAAGTGGAAGTGGACGGACTCCGGGCAGGAGGCGTGGCGCAGGACGGAGAGCACCGCGGCCATGGTGCCCCGCAGGTAGGAGGCGTCGAGCGTCATGGCCACGTGCACGGCCGCGTTGGGCGAGCACGCGGCGTCCGGGGCGGAGGTGGGCGGCAGCGGCGGCGGGCACCGCGCTGAGGCGGAGTTGGTGAAGTGCGGGGCCTCGCGGAACGTTGGCGCGGCGGCGGGCGTGGCCGTGGCCGTGTCCGCGACGGCGGCGGCGCAGAGGAGGAGCGAGACGAGGATGGGGACGAGGAGGAGCGAGGCGCGCGACATGTTTTAATTAGGCAGTCTTGTTTCGTGCGGCTGCGCGTTGATTGTGTGCGAGCGAGGGGCGCGCGCGGGTGTCGGGTTTTATACGGGGGTGTTGCCGCGTGCTGCGTGCGGGAAAGGGGTTCGTGTCAAATTTGGGTCAGAGGGTTCGAGGAAGGGTAGTACTAAGGAAACCGTGTTTGAACGTGAGTTAAATACACCAAAGGTCCTAAAAGTTGTCCATTAGGTGCATTTTAGTCCCACTACTTGCAAAGTGAGGTGAACTAGTCTCAAAAGTTGTCAAGCGGACTGATTGTTAGTCCCAGGCGGTGAGAGCTCGACACGTCGTGTGCCATGGTGGCTAATGGGGAACGCCTAGGCTAGCGACTTTTTCTGAAACACCCTCAGTTTTTTCTATATTGGTTTGTAAATCCTCAATCCCAAATCGATATTGATTCCAGTATTCCTCAAATCCCTCAGCGATCTTCCCCGCAGCGACCACTGGCTGCGCCTCCGCATTGTGAGCGAAATGAGGCGGGGCGGGATGCGGGCGGCGACCGTAGAGCGGGCGATCCATGCGGTGGCCGCGGCGCAAACTAGTCCACCAACCTGCCCACCCGGTCGACATGGCCTCCTGCAAGGCCCCCCAACCCCGCACCGAGGCCTCAGTTCGGGCGACGTCGGTGGCCGTGGTGGCTGCGGCGGTTCGCTGCTACCCGCAGAGGAGGCGTAGCTAATTGATTCCCATTGTATATTTCATATTGGCCTCTGAATAGCTAATCAATTTCTCATTGTGTGTGCGTGTAGTGTAGTGTGTCCTGAATAAGATTGGGAGCTGTTCCTGAATGTGAATATACATTGTATTGTTGGCTATTGTAAGCCATTGTTGGCCTCCTGCATAACCTCTTTGTTGCATATTGTAAGCTCTGAATTTTTCTTGTCCCTGTCTATTGTATCTGGTACTTGCATATTGGCCTCCTGAGTGGCAATGTGATGTGTTTTGGGGTGACTTAATGACTGAATCGGGCTATATATGTTGCTGGGCTAATGAGACAACATTAAATATGGCATCCCAAATCCACCCTGATGAAGATCTGCACAGAAGGGAATTGAACAGCCAGTAAGTACTCTGCTCCGCTGAAAGCAAAACAAGAAAACAGAGTTGTACTCTGCTGTGCTGTATGTAATTTAGAGATTCAGGCTTCAGAGCAGCAACATACTATTCATGGCAAGAGTTCAAATCCGTTTAGTTCCAATGTAATTACATATTGGTGTTTTGCCGATGGCGATGCCATTTCTGCTCAAGGCTGTTGACACCACACATATAGCATCCAGGTTAGAAACTGATCATTAGTACTAGCTACAAGCAACATAACATTCAAAATCAGAATATTTCCACTTCTTCACAATTGACTAAGCTAGACAACCACTACACAAATCCGGCAGTACAGGTTATCTGGCATTCGTCTCAACACCATACGTGTATTATGGTGTATTGTAGCCTGCCAATGATCGACAGCCAATTTGTTTGTGCCGCATTTGTGTGAAAGAAAATATGAAAGTGATTTTATGTAAGAGAATATTTATCAATAGTGATCCCATATTTCTGACAATACCGGATCACTTTGACAGCACAATACCAGATCACTTTGACAGCACAAGGTCATTTTAATAGCACACATAAAAATTGGGATCAGACTACCAAATTCACACAATAGATTCAGATTGTCATTCACACATCAAATTTGCATATCCATACAAGTTTATAAAGATTACTAAGCTACAATAGTTGTACTCATGCAAACATACAACTATCACAGTAGCTTGTGCACTCAAACTCACAACAGGGGGCATTCCGAGTCACTTGCACCTCCTCTGCAACAATGGATGCATCTGGTTCATTTAGATCAGGGATTGCACTACCTTCTCCTTGCTCATCATTTCCAAACAATAGGTAGTGCATACTACCTGCTCCTGTATTGTAGCCTCTTCTTTTTGATCTGTCCCTGTCATTTGCATCTCCATTTACACCAGCTGCTCTAGGATCATTTGCATCTCCATTTGCACCAGTTGTTCCTGATGTGGTAGCTTCAGTAGTTCCTCTTTTTCTTCTTGTACCTTTCCCCCTGCCTTGTCCTGCTGTTGCTCTTCCCCTCCCTTCTCCCTGTCTTCCAGCTCTTCCCCTCACTTCTCCCTGTCTTCCAGTAGTTTTTGATGCTCTTCCTCTCCCCCTTGCAGTAACAGTACTCACTCTTGCCCTAGCAGCAGGTCATTCTCTAGCAGCAGCAACAAAAGAGCTCTCTTCAGGTATAGGTCTATGTGATCTATTTGTAGCCACATGAACTCTCTCCTGGAAAATAAGTCAATTGATTGAGGAAAGTCTAGAGAAATACATACACACAATTGATTGATGATTAAGTATTTTTACCTCTTGACCCATCCTGTAGATCATAGTTTGTGGTACATGTGTTGGGTCCATTGTTGGGTCAGTGGCTTGATGAATGATATTCTCCAGAATAGTGGGGTCATCATAATCTGATCTACTTCTTCTTGCTCATTTCCTGGCTTTGCCATTTCCTTAGCTTCTACATGTTTGTAGTGTCCCTTCTTGTTGTGATCTGCTTTTCCACAAATCGAGCAGTGCATGGTCAGCCCTGCTCTAGTAACATATTTCCCCCCATTTCTCTCTTTCTCTTCTGGTGCTTTCTTTCTGTTCTTCTTTGGTCTTCCCATCACTTTAGTGTACAGAGGAGGAAGTACTTGCACCCCATTCATCTTCTCCCATAGTTGTCTGCTCCTCATTGGCATTAAATTATAGGCATACGCTTCCTTATATGTGTCTATGCTATAGCAGCTGTGCACTAGTGTGTCAACATCAATATTATCTGCTCTACAACATGCAATAGCATGGTGGCATGGGATCCCACTAAGCTGCCATCTTCTGCAGTCACAAGATCTGGTTTGGAAATCTATAGTGTAGTGTTTCTCAAACTCAAGAGTTCTGACATGATACACACCATTCCCACTTGATTTTACTGATGCTCCAAGACTCCACTCAGTGAACTTGTCAATCTTCTTCCTTATTTTAGGACATATAGTTCCAGACATTTTCTCTGCCTCCTTCTGTTTTGTTCCACTCTTGACATTGTTTTGTAGAATATAGTGTCCAGCATGGGTAACATTGGCATCTCCCTTGCCTCTAAAATGTAGCTGCAGCAGACAAAAGAGAATTAGCAGATCACACTTGGGATTGTTTAGTAACAAAGAAGAATTAGCTGTTTAGATTACCTATTGTACACCTCACAATGATTGTTTAGTACCAGATCACACTTGGGGAACTCACTGAAAAATGCCTTTATCCAGGTCCTTGGTTCCAATTTCTGAACCCAGTCATATGCTGTACCACTGTCAATTTGCATCTTATCAAGATTTAGTTGCCACTTAGCTATATTTGTTGATCTTGCAATTGCCCATAGATTATTCTTCAACACCTCTCCTTTATTACCTGCTCTCTGAAAATTTTGGTACAAATGCCTAACACAGAATCTATGTTCTGCATCTGGCCAAACTTTCTGGACAGCATTGATTAATCCCTTTTGTTTATCACTCATTAGTGTGAAAGGGGAGGTGTTTGTGATGTTCAAATCTTCTTTCAGTGTTGTAAGAAACCACTCCCAAGAGCTAGTGCACTCCACTTCTACTAAGCCATGCGCTATTGGATATATACAATCATTTCCATCAATCCCCACTGCTGTAAGCAATTGCCCTTTGTACTTGGTTTTGATGTGGCATCCATCAACACAAATTAGTGGTCTACAACCTCTTAGAAATCCCCTTTTGCATGGACCATATGACCAGTACAGAGATGACAAGTGCTCTTTTGCTGGCTCATCTCCTATCCCTGCTACTCTATTTGTTGACAAGAAGAATGTGGAACCAGGATTACTTCTTCTGAGTTCTTGCCCATAATCCCAGAGTTGAGCAAACTGACCATCCTCATCTCCATGAATCAAGTTGAGTGCTTGTTTCCTAGCCCTTCCCAGCTTCCACCTTTTTGGGCATAAGTTAAATTCTCTTTGAACTTTAGCAACAAAAGTCTTTAGGTCAATCTTCTGGTTGTCTCTCACCTCATCAATGAATCTTTTAGCAAGAAATGGTGCAGTGAGGGAGGCCAACTCCCACTGTCCCTAACATTTATGATGCCCTGCATATTCTCTTATTTGGAGACCACCTGTCCTACTGTCTTTTGTTGCTCTAAGCATCCAAGGACACCCAGGTTTGCAAACAGCATACAATCTCCTTTGATCATTCTTGAGCTTGATCACCTTTCTCCTGTTTCTAACACTGTAAGCTGTCAGTGCTTCCCTCAACTGCAGTGCACAACTGAAAACCATACCTGTTTTGAATACAGGGTTGTCCATGTCCACTAGAGGATTAAAAACTGAAAATTTGTTATGCAAGTGCTGCTGATCTTCCTCTCTCAAATTCAGCTGAGTGTCATCCAAAGCTTGTTCATTTTCCAACTAAATATCATCTTCTACTTCATCATTATGATCATTAACTGTATAGTCCACATTGGCAGCAAACAAATCATCGTCTCCATCTTCAATGTCATAATCACTGTCTTGGAAGTCTGAATCACTGTCACTGTCCTCAGCTTGCATTACATCTATCTCATCTGCTACTCCACTGGTTCTAGCAGATGTTGCTTCTAATCCAACACCTATTTCTTGTATATCTGATTGCACTAACATCACCAAGATCATTTTCTCTGATCATATCAGGCCTTAAATTCCACAAGAAATTTGTGTGATCAACTAGAACACACACTGTTCTTTGCTCTAGAGCTGCTGTGATCATCTCCTGGACATCTCTTTGACTGTTTATGCACTCAAGTCCATCTCTCACATCAGCTCCTGCTTTCAGCCAGTACAGATGAAGCTTACCATCAAACTTGTAATCAAAGAAACTAATGACTTCTTCAATGAAATCCTTTGAAAATGTTTCAGGATGGCAAAAATCAAAGTAATCAGTAGTTCCACTTATATAAGTGAGATTATTTCCTTCAAACCACAGAAAAAAACCATTATGTTCAAACTCTAGGGTGAAAAATCCTGGATCATCCCCTGCATTAATAACAAAAATGGCAAAGTATCAACTCATACATCAATACAGTACCAAGACATTGAAGAATGGACACAGGAATTCAGAAATTTCAGAGAAACATACTATGCACAAAATTCAGTCAAAGATGACAATTTCAGAGAAACAGGGCAATGGCATATAGGTGTGTTAACAACTCAAATCTGCTCATACTATGCATACATTAACTCAATGTGCAGTACGAACCAAAAAAGTTCAAGCACCAAAACATATTAATTTGATTCTGAGCACCAAAACACATGTCTGACCAACAGCAGTCCCGGCCTACAGCGCACCATGATTCCGAGCACCAACGCAGCGATTCTACCCTAAATTGCAGTCGCTAATTATGATGATATGACCCAATCATTGCCCTTTTTTCCCAGTACGATAGCATCCTAGTCGCCGACGATGCCCACCATGGTGGGCGACTGAGAATCAAGACGGGGAGAGCCGGTGGACGGTTACCATAGTCGGGCTGCTCTTCCTGCCATCCGCGGTAGCGCGGTTGCGGCCGCATCCCGTCGAAAGCCTCCCGTCGTGGCGGAGAATCAGGACGATGGCGGCGAGCGGTACGCACTCGTCGAGGGCGGCGATCGGATCAGAACAGAAGAAATAAGGAGAGTGCCTGCCTCTCCTGTAACTACTCCACCGTACGTGGGACAGTGTATTCATGAAATGAAACAAAACGAGAGGCCTTTTTGCAAAATTGCCGACCCGACCAGGTGTCTGATTAGCCAGCGTGGCGTGCCACACGGCTAGCTCCCAGTGGACTGGGACTAATTGTGCACATGTTAGCAAGTTTAGAGACTGGTCTACCACCATTTGCAAGAAGTGGGACTAAACTGCTCCTATAAGACAAGTATTGGGACTACCGGTGTTATTTTCTCTTTGAATGTGTAACATGCGATTTGTGTCTAACTGAGTACTCATGATAGTGGTTGTAAAAAAAAGTACTCATGATAGTAAAAGGGATGTCGGTGGACAGATAGATCGATGCGTGTGTGCGTGTCCAGAAGCAAGTCATCCATCCTCCTATGTTCGGGTATGTGTTCCCTACTTCAATTTCATATTACTTTTTACGAATATGACTCTGGCGTTAAAAAAACATTGATCAGTACGAAGAAGCTTAATAAAAATGAAAATTATATCGAAATCCTTGATAAGCCCTTCATCTTCAATCTCCAGACCGTGTCAACGGCGAGCAGTCATTGCCGCTCCTTACTGAGCCGGCCTGACGTTGTTGGTTGCGGACAGAAAGTCGCTGAATGAGTCAAAAGACCACATCCATCCCGGAGTCGAAGAAGAAGGATGAACTGCCAATGAAACTCCTTGATGATCCAAATATCTCATAGCGAGAACAAGTCCTCGAGAACCACGCCACTCCCACAAGCTCCTCAACCTTGCCGTCGAGATGGGGCTGAAGCCGGAGAGACTTATTGGACAAAACACTATCGCCACCACCTAAGCGTCGTCCCGCCAAACTTGAACCCTAAAAACAGGAAAACGGAGCCACCGCCGCCGGTACACGCGTCGGGTTCATTCTGCTACACGAGCAGGCCGCCTGTAACACCCCAAAAATACTAATCAAGATTATCAAATTCTAATCACTCAATTTTAGGATTAACAAAAACTTTTATTCCAAAAATCTATATGAATGCATGTGTGATTTGCATTAGAGTATGATTGATTGAATTTGCCATGTTTGATTGCTACAAATGATAAGAAATGGTTTAAAGATGAATACTACATCATCTAGGCCAATTACAAACAAAATCAAAAGAAAAAGAAATCAAATATGAATTAAATAAGATAATGGTCATTTTGACCAAAGTTAACCACTAGGCCACTTTGAGTGTTCCTAGAAGAGAATTTCTAATAGAAACAATTCCAATTCTGTTCACCCCTTGCTAGACCAAGTAAAAATGAATCCAAGTCCACTTTACAAACCCACAGAAACTATTTTCAAATCCAAAATTGAATCAAGTGTATCTACTAAGATCACCATTTTGCAAAAACCATCCAAATCAGTTCACCTTGGCAAACCCAAGCAACCCTAGACACTCAAGCATAAGATCAAAACACTCACCAAAATTCATTCAAAAATTTTAAACTAAATTTCTTTTGGCCATTTCATCAAACACCTGGCATACACTAATCTAATCCTGCCTAACTTCACAGTTTGGAGCATTGATCACTAGACTAAATGCTCCCATTACACTCCCCTGGTCTCCCCCAGTGTCGAGCAGCACAAGACCAGCACCCCTCTTTGCCGTTTTGCACCAGTGCGCCGCCGCCCGAAGCCAGCCTCGTCGGCCGATAGTGGACAGAGCGCTAGAGACCATGCCGCCCTCTCCCACGACGGGCACCAGACATGCCACCGTCCACCGCCACCCCCTCTCCAGCCCATGACCGCAGGAGAGCCCTGGACCACCCCAGCAACGCAGTGCCCAGTGCCTCTGCGCCGTGCTGAGAACGCGCCAGAGCGCCTCACCCGACCAGCTCGCACAGACCGCGCCTAGCCCTCACCTCGCACGCGCACACTCGCATTAACCCCAGCTAGCTCCCAGACACCCCCGTTCGCCGCCGCGCGACCCGTAGCTCCCGCGCGCCGTCTCGAACACCGCCAGTTCCGCGTAGAGCGTCGCACACGCCCGACCGTTCCACGCTGCCCCTTGTCGTGCCATTACGCCCATGATGATCGCCAGGGAACACCACACTGTCCCCTACCCACAGCCACGCCGCTAGCCGCCTGTATTGTCGTCACCGACGAGCCCGAGCCCATGCCGCAATGTCACCTCGTCGGTGTATAAATAGAGGCCCCCTCCGCCTCATTTCTCCACACCAACACACTCCCCACTCCACCCTGAGCCTCCCTCACCCTTCCCCGGAGCAAGGCGAGCGCCGCTTCGCCGGAATTTGGCCGGAGCCTGCCGCTGCAGAAGGAGAAGGGCACCGTCGATTGCAGCCGTCCCAGGAGCTGCCACGACCACCGTTCGAACCGCCGTCGTCGACCACGTCGTTCGCCCCCATCACCGACCCTAGCTGGAGCCCAGGTGAGCCTCACCAGACCCCCACCGCCGCGCTAGGTTTAATTCCTCGCCAGAGCTGTTCGTTGTCGACGATGAACTGCCGCCGCTGGATCGTCTTTTAATCGTAGGGCCTAGAATGCACGATACCGTTTCGGTTAGTTTAAGTCGCTGACTAGTGGGTCCGTGTTGTCAACAGCCCTCTGCATTGTGCTGCGCAGATTGGGCCGGCTCGTTTAGTTTCCCGCGTAAGCCTAGGAATTCAAATAAGTATTTTCCAATTTAGTTGAAACCAGATTCTGTTAGTAGATTCAAAAATCAATTCAAAGAGATTCACTAAACCAAATTGCATGATTCCAATTTTGTTAGAAAGATATTTAAATTATCTATCCAAGCCAATTGGATTCAAATCATTTGGAGTTAGAGATCACCTATACCAAAAATAACAAGACATAGACTTTCCAACTTCAAACATTTTTTAAAAATCAACCATAAATGCTTTTGAGTTGACTCCAACTCTCAAAAATCACATTTGACAAGATGTATATGAATATATAAAATATTTAGGTTTACATGGAGTGAATTTGGACTAGTACCAAAAGCATGCTATATAGGCATTTCTAGTCACTTTAATTCTATTAAATGATACTCTTAAACTTTATAAAATATGACCAACATTTTAAATCACATTTCCATGTATTAGAATATGTGGTGATGACATGTGTCAATATGATCCCATATTTTAATTGGAGAATATTAAATCTTAAGTATTTTCAATGAGTAGAAATTACTTTTCTAAAATAAAATAAATAAGACTAAGTCTTTATTTCATGTGATGATTGTGATGATGCTAGATCATCAAGTATGAACCTTAGTTGCTAAATAGAAATAGTTAAGTATTTGTTTGGTGATTGTGTACCTCGTATTCATTTATAGACGGTAGTACCGACCCGGGATACGAGGAGGAGGAGTATTACCAAGAAGAAGAAGAAAACTTCAATCACTGCACCAATCAAGGCAAGCTATTACTTGCAAGCTATCACTACTAGCAAGCTAGAACTATTCAAGCTAACACTTGCAAGTTTCATAACCTAAGCAAGATGTATTAGGCATGCTTGGTTATCCAACTCTGATTATACCAATCCTAAGTTTTACTTGCAAGCTTTATTCTTTTAGTTTACCCAAGTTCTTTACTTTTAGTTAGTGCTTTGTGAGCATTGGAAAATGTAGTATAGATATCATAAAGAGTATAAAACTAGGCCTAAGTAGTTATACTCAGAGGTCATTCCATGGCATGAGATTGGAGATTAGCATCCCTCATTAGTGAACACTCTTAACTGTAGTGGCTAGTGCTAAGCATAAAAGTTGATCACTCTAGATGTGAATACTTGGTGAAAATGATTATGAAAACCTTGGAATGATGATTCATTCTATTGAAATGTTTTGACATGTGTTATGGACACAAAAGGATTGGATGATGAAAATGTTGAGGCATGAGCCTTAGCCCTTTTACCAAAAACTGATGGTTGGGTTCGGATGCGATACCATTCCAATTTTACTGTACAACCACAATACCTGAATTGAGTAGGGTTTAGCCGGAAGTTTATATGCCTTAGTATAGGTTCCCTTGCGGAAGAGGTTGAGCTGAGGCTACCTCGTGATGAATATCCACCTATGCAGTGCCCAGGATGGCAGATGCTCATGGCTGGGAGGCCAAGCTCATAGGGGAGGTGTCTATACTAGGGTGTGTAATTGAAAGGTTATGATTGATTATCCGCATACTAAGTATGATTGATTTAGGGTTATCCCTGACGGATGTATCGAATTTTGTGGTGAAAGTGTACCACCTCTGCAGAGTGTCAAACTATTCGAATAGCCGCGTCCGCGGTCATGGACAGTTGGAGTGGCCATAAAGTTCCGTCGCAGATGTTTTCAAAATGATTTGTGAATTGAACTATGACTTTGACTTGACCACAACCGGGTTGTAAACATGAAAACTAAGTTCCCACTTAAGTGCTTTAGAACATTAAATTAGTTTTGTTTACTTCTAAACTCAGTCTGAGATAAACCTAGCTTTTTGCAAATAAACCTAGAGCTTAAGATTCCTACTAGAACTAGCTTACTTGTTAGTGATAGTTTGCGAGTACTTAAAGATTACTCATGGCTTTGTCCCTGGCTATTCCCGTGGCCAGACTATGAGGAGGACTACTAGGATGACGGACAACAGGATGTCTACGACAACTAGGACCATCTTCCATCGTTAGCATTGCTTGTGACTCTGAAGATGGAGCCCCTACTACGTTTAATTTTCGCTGCTTGATTTGTATTAAGACTGGATCATGAGATCCTTTATTTGTAAGACCTTATTATGGTTTGTAATGGATGATGTACTATGATATCAATCTGTTATGTCTCGCAAAAATGGTAATCCTAGGATTGCGAGGTATGCATAACAAGCATCTGGGATTAAAAATCCGGGTGTTGACACCGCCGCTCACCTCTGCTACACGTGATGCGCCAGGTTCCTCTGCTAAACGCGAGCGTCCGCAGCTACACGTGCCGGCATCCACCGCTACATCCTCCGCGCCACTGCTGCTACACGCGTCGGGTTCCTCTACTACATTTGACCAGTGATGGAGGTGCAAACGGCTACGCAGGTGTTGCAAGGGAGCAACGGTGCCGCGATGAGCGTCTTCTTCGATTATGGCGTGGGAACAGTGGCGGCGCCCCTATAACAATGGCATCGGATGTTTGCTACCACAACCAGCAGCGGTACTACTGCGGCCGTCGGTGGTGCTACGTGATGTCCTACTGGAGGGGCTCATGGAGGAGCAACGGGGGTGGGGGAGGGGGTTTGGGACACGACACAGGGGATTTTTTCGTACGGACCGCGTCTTCCCTAGCGGCGGTGGAGCTTCAAGGGATTGTTGCCTTGGCGAAGCCGCGGCGGCTGTGTTCTCCGGCCGTGGTCGTGCCCGTGCCTCATGGAGTAGCGATGCAGACATTGATGACTGGCGCAGCGCAAGGCAGGGAGAGAGAGGTGGGGGACGAGAGAGACGTGGGTGGGGATTAGATGCGTTGACTAAGCAAGTTGGATCAGACGGCCCGGGGCGATTTAAACCTACAGCTAGAGACCCGGGGGATCGGGGGATCAAATCCCCGGGGTACGTAGCAGTGTCCTTAAAACTACCAGGAAGTACTTTATACATCCACTCAGTGAAATAGAAGGACTCTATAAAACCTCTTACTCGGACTTATTAACACACAACGAATGACTCTATACATTTGTTGTTTCTACATAATATCAAATATATTAAATATTGGACTTGTTTCGGAGAGCTCACCGCGAGACAGTCAAAATATGGAAACGAAATTAAATTTGCAATTAGTTTATAAAAATTATGCACTATTTTCTGTTTGTAGTACGTATGAAAAGAAAATCCAATCAAAAAAGTGGGCAAGCTTGGAGGACCGCCTCTATTGGAATTGGAATGAGTGGCCGGCTGGGCACCAACTCAGCTCGTACTTGATGGTGCCGGCAAAAGGAATTTTTGGACGGGGGACATGTGATCCTAGCTGACCGACCAATCGAAAGACAGGAGGCGGGATCAACCACAAAACATACACCGTTTACGTCCCGAAAAATTCGTATTTTAATTTTGAAAACTCTGAAAAATAACACACGTAGATAGATAATAGGTGCAGGTGCGTAAGTGCGAAATTTGAAGCTTAAATATTACCATCTTAAATTACAAAATATTTAATATGCATACTAACTTATATGTAAATTATGCCTCGTAACTTGAGCTTCTACAGATTCTAAAGCGAAAATGAATGGAGGAGTTGTTAGAAACCGTTGTGGCTGCGACCTGACGATGATTCCTGTGGTGGCGAGCCGCAGATTGGAACCCACTAGCTACACGAGGATCTACATGTCGTTTGAGCAGTCGTACAACTGTTCACATGCTTACAAGCTCCGATAAGATGAATTTACCGATAAAAAATGGTGCTCTGTTCAGAGATATTTGAGGAAAGCAGCTCGTCAACACACCGCGGAAATGCTATCCACGTGCACATACAAAGAAAAGATGAACCAAATGACATAGTTTTTCCCGATGCTTCCTATACCGAACTTGTGTCGAGATAAGGAGGTAATTGCTCTGAATAAAACACATATGACTAGTCACAAGAAAAGGAAGAAGACTGCTCTACATACTATGAATGAACTTCTCCAGGCCCATCGAGGTATCAATAGTCACTCGAGAGGATGGTGAGGAGTACAAAAGAACCCGATGGGGAAGGAGAGATTGGTTCTAATAATGGTACCACGTTAGATATCTGGTAAGAAAGCCAGATTGAATGGACCTATGCAAGTACGAAAAGGGCAAATCAAAAAATTTAACCGCTCTTCTTCAACTGTGTCCTCGTCTGCTTTATGTGGAGTGCAGCTCGGGAGATGCTGACTTGTTCCTGGAACCTATCCTGCTAATATACCAACCACATCTTCTTCAACTATGTCCTCGCCCGCTTTATGTGGAGTGCAATTCGGGAGCTGCTAACTTGTTCCTAGAACCCATCCTGCTACGCTGAGGTGTATCGTGGCCTCAAACATGTCCTAGCCCAATCAAAGCGTATATACTGGAATTGTTTTGCTGCTCTTTGCTGTCGTTTTGGAACACCGGAAACAAATTCACCATTGAGGGCTCCTTCCCCTCCAACCCTGTTGATGTCCTCTACAAAATGTCCGCTTATATACAGGTCTGACCAGCCGTGGCTAAGAAGCAGGATAGGGAAGCGCTGGGGGTCGCAATTGACAAGATGCGCACCCTGCTCAGCTCACTCAGAGATAGGCCGACCCGATTGTTTCTACTCTTTACTCTGTAGCATCTTGATCTGTTTGTCTTTGTATCTTGCTTTTTGTACTGAACTCTGTCTGTAAATGTTGTAAACTTGCCGGCGTTGGCTTTATTAATTCAAAGCTGGGCTCCTCTCGAGCCTTTCGTCTAAAAAATAAAAATTTAACCGCATTAAGTGAAATCTTACCTCACGTGTCTCTCGAAGGAAGGTGTATACTTATTAGAACATAGTGCTTTGAAAACGACTCTTTGTTATCAGTGGGAAAAAGAAATCGTAGACTTGCTCGAGATATGATATAATAGACAAGATACAAATACAATACTCCCTCAACTAATGGACTCCAATTCGTTTAGATATGAATCGTATCTAGCACTAAAATGTGTTTAAATACATCCATATCTAGACAAATCCGAGTCAATTAGTTTGCATTAGAAATAGTACATTAATTCGGATGTACTCCCTCCGTCCATAATATAAGATGTTTTAGTGTGAAGGTAAAATACATTACCTTCACATAGCTAAAACATCTTATATTTTGAAACAGAGTGAGTACTTTTGTCCAATTGACAACTTATGAACTTCAACCAAACAAGCCGTACCGCTGCACTAAGAACGAAGCACATATCGAATGGATAGCTACATGGATGTAATACAAAAGAAAACTCTCCATTCGTTAAGCAAAATACTCCCTACACTCTAATGAATAAGTCATCCTCGTTTTTCTGTTTTTTCGTTGACCAAGAACCAATCCATGCATATGTAGAAAAATTGGTATATCATTGGTATCATTAGAATGTATTTTTCAATATGAGTCTAACAATAGCAATTATGTACTCCCTCCGTCCAGAAATAAGTGACTAACCTTTTTCTAAATTCGTATGTATCTACACACTAAAACATCTAGATTCATGTGAATCTAGACCAATCCAAATCACTTGTTTCTAGGCGAACGGAGTATTATACAATGGAGATAGCATTGTACTATACAATATGAGTCTAACAATATGTTGCTGAACTACCATACATGTGCATATACAAAGAAAATATATGTTCGGTAACATAGTGTTTCCCGGTGCTTTCCAATCCAAACTTGAGACCATACAAGGGGGCAAATGCTCTGACTAAAAGCATATAACTAGTCACAAGAAAAAGCAAGAAGACGACCTCTACATAGCATGATTGAAACTTCTTCATGGCCATCGAGATATAAATACTCAGTGGAGAGGATGGTGAGGAGTACAAAAGGACCCTACGGGGATGGAGAATACATGGGTTAATTTCAATTATTTTGCCATGTTAGAAGTTTGGTAAGAAAGACACATTGACAGGACGTAACAACTTTTGTCCGCATTAATTAGGCAAAATAGTATGCCATATGTGTCTTCCGAATAAGGTGTATACGTACTAAAACACACTAAATTGAAAATCATTCTACTATTGTAGACGAACAGAGACAAGATATATTCAATTAGGGTGTACTATGGAACTTCTTTTATTTTGTTACAACAAGCAAGGTGGCCCTCACAAATGTGAGAGCATCATCTATATAGATTTTAGAGTGTTTTCTCGTGATTATTCATATTATGCTCTATACATAATAATATGTTTTTATGACCGTCATTGATACTGCGGCAAATGAAATATCTCATGTGTATTTATTATTTCTCATTTCCACTCAAGAATCTAATCATCATCACATCATTGTTATGGTAGATCCTCATCGTTATCTGGTCCAAAACATATAGATTGTCATTTCTCTATCTCATAGGTCAGAGATCGACAATCTTGCTAACATTACAAATTGATCCAACCTCTCATAAAAAAAAAATCCTGAAGGGTTCCTTTATGAGATGAGTTTTAGTACATTTGTTTCCTTCGTAGCAGCAGGTCTTCTGCACATCTTTGAGACACCCGCGCACCGTATAACACACAACTTACTTGAAGAAAGGACAACAACCTCGCCGCGTCTCTCCGCCTCTGCAACTGGGGTCTGCAACTTGTGTGCAAGTGCGATCGAGCAGCCGCGTGCCTAGGATCTGATATACACACGCTTGTCTCACAAAGGAGAGCAAGCCAACATGTCCAAGGTGACTTTGACGAGCAGGTCAAACAGGTAAACCATTAGTCAACTTTTAGGCCACTGTTAGGCACGTACACCATGAGAGTCAAAAGAAGTTCCTCCTCTGATGCTTTGTCTCCTCCTTTTACCTTTTGAGACGACATGCGTCCTAATTCAAACAAAATTAAACCACCGGCAGAAAACACAGGGAAAGAAGTGCCAAATTTCAGAGGCTACGTGGCGGCGTCGCTCACAGGAGAATCCATATGGGAAAATGTCTCGACGCACATGGACTCTGGCTCGCCAGCCATGATTGAGCTGAACGATATATATCGAGTTCTGTTGTACTACCCCAGTGTATGACTGACCCGAAAAGACAGCGACCTGACTAGTCACTTCTACCTACGTACTTATATAGCAGATACCTCAATCAAAATCAGCGACAGTTGTAGTACTAGCTTGACCAAAAGCAGCGGCATACCTGTTCTACTGTTTGCTCTCTACCTTAATTTCGAATATGTATTTATGAATGTGACGGATTGATGCATTTTAGTACAGTATAAGGTTATATTTTTCAAGCTTGTTGGTAAAGGGTAAAACCCTTACATGGTTGTTTCTTTTCGTGGATATTGCTTGTACCGTTGAAAAACGACATGTTCGCGGAAAAAAAGAAATGCGGACCACATGTTTATAGCATGGGCACATGTTGTATTTTTGTTTAGAAATGACACATTTTTTTGTTTGACAAAGAGCATATATATTAATCACGCAAAGATATCAATTACACTCAGCCTTTGCAACAACGCATTGCCCTAACAGCCTTACGGATGCACACAACCAATGAAAAACAAAAGAATTACCAAATGAAAAGGCCCCACTACATTGATCAATTCCTTGTAGCAGCGACATTAACACCACGAAAACACCACAGAAGTCCAACATCACCAATAGTGACACCTTTAAGAAGGAAACATTGCACAAGTGCCATCGTAGTCTAAGCAAAGATCATAGGTTTTCACCCAGGAGAAAGTCCTCGCTTACAAAACAAAGCATTCAACAAGCCATTGCCACACACAACCAATTAAGACCAGACCATGGATTTTCACCCTGCGAGATAAACTATGAACTTATCTTGTGTTATTGTCGTCCCCACTAACAGACACTGCTACGAGTCACAGATCACCAAGCTAGTTACTCATCGCCACAAAGGCTGAAGCTTGATGATTTTTTGTGATCGAGATGATTACACGTGTACACTCCGTTATTCATACATGTCTGGGAAAATGGAGCAACACATACCGGAGCCCGGTTTCGCTTTCCTAACAAAAATCTTGATCTTAAATGAATTCAGTAGTCGATACCATAAGCTACCACCGGTTTTCTATGTGCAGTCGCAGCATATTCATGTACTACAACAAGGGCACTGCCACAGGGAACACGTGCCGCAGAAATGGTCGTAGTGCATTTTTTGTCAATGATGTCCATGCGACCCATGTTCGTGTGTGATCAAAGATTATAACTGAAAAAAGATGAGTAGCGATGTGGAAAAATCAGCATTGGATCCCGAGTTTTGAGTCTAAGCTCTCGCCACAGTACATTCAGCGTGCACATTCAATGTCTTGAGTTGTGAAATCTGTAGCTTAAGCCCGAGGCCGAGCTAGAGGACAAAAGGTCAGGGAGTTATCCTATACAAGATAGTGCCGATGCAACGGGTATAGCTCCCTACCTACGTGAGGACCCGCCTGTGACTTGAGCAGTAGCACACCTGTATACGTACTTACAAGCTCTGACAAAACGTTTTCAGACGATACATAAGTTGTTCTGCTGGGTTGTTCCAAGGGAATGCAGCTTATGACAATCTTTCTGAACTACGTGGAATATGAGCATACAAAGAAAATATATTCTCGGTAACATAGTGTTTCCCGGTGCTTCCCATTTCGAACTTGTGACCGGGTAAGGGGGCAAATGCTCAGAATAAGAGCATATGACAAGTCACAAGAAAAAGCAAGAAGACGGTCTCTACATAGCATGATTGAAACTTCTCTATGGCCATTGAGATATAAATAGTTAGTCAAGAGGATGGCGAGGAGTATATGGTTAACTTCAATAGTTTTACCATGTTATTAGATTTTTGGTAAGAAAGTCACATTCAAAGGACGAAACAACTTTTGAGCGCATTAATTATGCGAAATAGTATGCCATGTGAGTCTTCCGAATAAGGTATACACATATTAAAACACACTAATTTGAAAAATCACTCTCTATTATGTTAGACGCACGGGACATGACACAGAGACAAGATACAATCAATGAGGGTGTGCTATGGTACTTGTTTTATTTTGTTACAATTGATAGGCTATGATTTTTAATCAACCCGATGAAGTGCTTCTAGCTTATTTCATTTTACTTCAAAAGAGAAAGATAATTCAGCCTTCTAAAAGAGCGTCATTTTTGGAGCCGGCCGCTAAAAAGCTGCGAAACAAAACCCCCTCCTAGGTCGCTACGTGTGGAGACTCCGGAGGGTCCAAACAACCATAGGTCCAGCCGCTGCCGCCGCGGCGCCGGCGGTGGTGGCCTCGCCCTGGTTGCCCAAGGTGGAGGGGCTTCCTCTGCGTGCCCCGTCAGACTCCTGCGCGCAGGACGTCAGCTTATGGGCGGGCGGAGGCCATGCGGTGGGGCGGCGGCAGCCCCGAAGGTGGGGCGGCAACGCCTTCTCCGGCGGGGTGGCGGCTCACAACAACGCACGACAGGGAGGCGCGGAGGAGGATGGAGAAGGCTGTAGAGATGGTCGGGGGGGGGGGGGAGGGGGAGCGGGCGGCTGCCGGGTGGTGACGGGGTCCTGGCTTGATCTGCGGGACGTATCTAGGGATTCCTCAGGCTCAACTAGGCTAGAGGATGACCTACTCGTTCCGATCGCCGGGAGTCAGCCGACGGTGTGGGGACTACTGTGCTGGTTTGGCTTGAATAAAGGTGGTCGCCCTTGAATTTCCCTATCGCCATGATGAAGAATTACGTTTTGCCAGTCATTATTGATCTTGGGTGGACTACCGAGTTCTGGAAGACTCTGTCGGTGCATTCGAAATGGACGACATGCCTGGAGTTCTCCGATGCGGATGGTGTTTCGGTCACGCGCAACCATGTTTTTTGTTGGCCGTTTGGTTTCAGAGGTGGTGTTGTGAAGCTCTGCAGTCTGTTGCCATTATGAGACATACTTGGTTCCATGGTGAATTCAGACGCGGAAAATGGCACAGAAGCTGGGAACTAAAGATTGGCAATGGAGGTTTGAGTCCAGGAGATGTAGGGTTTCTGGCTTGGTGTTTTGTGATTTAGAGAAGCGGAATTGGCAAGCAGGGGCGACAGCACATGAACAATTCAGTGTCTAAACCCACATGGTGAAAACCCAAAGTGTAACCTTAACTGGTTGTGTCTGGAAATGACCTTGTTGAAGGTATTGTTTTGTGTGTGCGGACTTTCTACAGGGTGAAAACCTATGGTCTTTGATCAGGGTGATGACGACGCATGAGCACTGTTTTCTTCTTGGAGGCATCGCTTTTGGAGTTGTTGGATTTTTGGTGTTGTTTTGGTGGTGTTTTGTCCGCTGTTTCAAGGATCTTATCACTTTAGCGGAACTTTTCTTTTTTGTAATTCTTCTTACTTTTGTTGACTCTTTGCATCCGTAATGCCAATAGGGTATTGTGTTAATGTAGAGGCTAGGTGTAATTGGTATCTCACGATATTAATATATGCTTCTTAAAAAAAAACAATTGCATATGCTATTACTTATAAAGTTTGTTTACCATATGCAATCTCGAGATGACCACATCCAAATCAAGAATACCCAAATCATATACAAGTTGCATTAATAACTAAATATGCAGCCAGTAGATAGATATATGGAAGACCCTTATGAATTGCCAAACTGAATATCATTACAGGAATTCCACATAGCCCCCACTTGAAACATACGTTCTGAGAAGGTGAATGATAGCTCAGCCGATAGAAAGAGTGGCTCACACATGCATGTCCGCCGCCATGAATAACTGGATCGACGGGGTGCTCCCATGTCTAAGGCAAGCTCTCACTCTATGATGGGAACGACAAGATCTTGCACGACTCCTCTTCTTTAGTGGCTACAACATGGAAATGCATGTGCGACATGACATTGCGGGACCTATAGGCGTACATCGAGCAAATCATTGGATACATGGCCTAAAGCTAAAAGGAATACAAACCAATGCCAATCATACTCTCTTGGGACGATGTTCGTCAAGTGTTTGGCTCCTGCCCTGACCCAAGTCGTGGTTCCTCCCTGACGCCCATGGTAATAATAGGAGGTTTTTTTGAGTTATTGCCAAACCCCCTTGCGCTTAGGACTACTGATAACATGTTTTAATGTGTATCATGCGATTGAGTAGTCAAGGAAACACGTCATGCTGAGAAAAAGGGGCGGCGGCTAGGGTAAAAACCCTAGCAGCCGCCACGATCTACTTCGTCCTCGCCGTCTGCGATTGAGCATCGACGGGTCCCCGCCTCCTCTGCTTGCCGCTCCGGTGGCGGGAGGAGGTGGGGACCTCGGACCTGCGCTCGGCGGTGTAGAAGGGTCCCTAAAGTTAGAGTTTGGTCATCCGGCATCGTCGTTATGGTGGCTATGGCGGCGTTGTGCAGGACAAGAATAAAGTATACCCGCCTCCTCTTCCACCTCGTCAGCGACGATCCTGCTGCTGGCGTTGAGGAGGGTGGGGATTCGTCTGGTCGCCGCTTCCATGGAGTGGTGGATCTCGTCCAGTCTACGTGTGTTCTGGATCTCGTCCAGTCTACGTGTGTTTTAGGTTTGGTGTTACAAGTTTCGGATCAATTCAAGCGTTCAATGGCGACAACTTCATCTCTGGGGCGCTGGTCCTTAGGGGCACGTGCACGAAGACTTCCCGACTGTCATCAACAATGGCATGCCGGCTCCGGTAATGGAGCGGCGACAGCGGCGCGTCGGCGGCTCGCTCTGGCGATAGTAGTATTCGTTAGGTGGTTCAAAGACCTCGATGTAATTTTTATTATGTTTAGGATACTTTGTACTTCTTATGAACTCATGAAATAAATCCGGATCTTTTTTCGCAAAAAAAAACATGCGATTGAGTAGTCAAAAAGCTGCCGGTCAAAATGTGCCTGCATAAGCCGATGGGTGCACAGAGAAGCAAACTCACCCACCTCTTTTCAGCTCTATGGAGTCTAATATAATTTCGAAGCATCTAGTAAATGGCCATAAATGTGCCACATCTTATTTTTTATTTACTTCTAGCATTTGATTTATGCATTTCAGTATAAGGTCATATTTTAGCAGTTGTGTTATCGTAGGGGAAAACCATTTTAGGGTTGTTTCTTTGAGTGGATATAGCTTGCACGACATGTTGAACACTAATAAATCATTCTACATGTTTACCACATGGTGATTTGTGCGAGATGATTACATGTGGATACTCAGTTTTCAATACATGTGCATTCTCAGTATTCATGTACTTCAAGATGGGCATGGCCAGTTGGTCCCGAAGAACACGCAGGGCAGAGATGATTGCACATTGTTTTGTCAGTGAGGGCTCATGGAACTTTGCAAGAGAACGGATGGAAGAGTGGGTTATTCCAGTTGGTTGCGGGTCCCTCTCAAGATGCCACGTGGTAGCATCCTGCACAATGCTAGATCTTCCCCATGTTCGCATGTTTTCCCATGATGCGGTGGTGACAGTGGTGAGGGATCCATTCTCAAAGATGAAAAAATTAAAACAAGTGATGGCAATCTCAAAAAATAGTTATTCCCTACAAAATTAAGATGCGTATATTTTTGGTCAAAGTCAATAAATTTAAAGTTTGAACGACTATATAGAGAAATTATCAACATCTATGATATCAAATAATGCACATCATATGAAGATATATTTCATAATGGTTCTAACAGTACTGATTGGGGATTACAAATATCAACACATTTTTCTATATATAGTGGACCAATGTTTGAAAATTTTGACTTTGACCAAAAACTATATGCATCTAATTTTGGGATAGAGGGAGGAGAAGATATTTATTGGAGAAACTCTTGATGCTCCTTAGGTTCTCTTATAATTCAAAGAATAATGGATTACATAGACTTGTAGGTCAGACGCCGCTGGTGTTTCAGTAGATCAAGTTTGTTCCTTTTGTCAATTAATAGACTTTTGGAGGACATCTCCAGAATACCGGTTAAACCAAGGCGGAATGCGCTGATCGAGGATAACAAACGAGCTCCATGGATTAAGTTTCAACTCAAATACGTACGCTGCTCTAGCATGCCACTAGCAACAGCCTAGCAACATCTCATCGTTCTCCGCCTCCACTGCAAGCAGTGGTTAGGTCGAACACATGTAATCCTAGGATCTGATACACGTACTTTTACAAGTCCAATGTGACTTTTACAAGCAGGAAAAAAGGTCAATGATTCAAAAAGTCCAATGTGACTTTTAGAAGCAGGAAAAAAGATAAGCCGTCGGTCATTGTAAAGAAAAAGTAAACCGTTGGTCAACTTTTAGGCCTTTATTAGGCACATAAACTTGCTAGTCAACATTTATACCCTCACATAATTTTGCTCTTCTTCTTTTTTACTTTTTGAGACAAGGAACACTAATTCAATTAAATTAAAATTTCCCTTCAAAAAGCAGAACACCGGCAGAAAAGCACCATAAAACAGGCGTTGTTTAGGCCATGTGACGGCATCGCTGGCAGAAGTATCAAGGGTAAACTGTCTCGGCGCCGGCGAGTTGGTCAGACCGTGGCTCGTCAGCCATGATGAGCTGACTAGCCGCAATACATATCGAGTTCTGTTCTACTCCAACGTCTCAGCCCGCTGGAAAAGGCAGCGATCTGGCTAATTCGTTATCGATGTCTATCTATACCTAATAATGAAAGGGCTAAAGTTTTTCTCTTCGTCCGTCACTTTGCGCTTTTGTCCGTACATCTAGGCGTTTCTTGCGTCGTGATGTTGGTCTTCGTATGCACGTCGAACGGCCTTTGTACGTGATCAACCTGAAGTCGCGTTGGTATCTCTCTCTGTCCCGGTCGCTGCCTGTACTCCAAAGTCCAAACGCCCTCACGTGCGTGCACATGGGCCAAGGCCCAACATCATATACTCGCGTAGCAGGTCATCCGCTGCCACAACGACGACGCGTCCGCCATGGCCGCCGGACACGTACTGCGCGTGGATGCCGCGGTCCGCGCCGGGGTCGCTCGCGCGCGAGCCGGCAGCCTTCCCCAAGAGCATGTCCATGGAGCAGTAGGTGCCCCGGTTCCGCCCCCCACAACCTTGTGAGCGCCGGCGCGCCCTCGCCGGACACGTACTGCACATGGACGCCACGGTCCGCCACCGCCACCACGACGACGCGTCCGCCACGACGCCGCCCTGGCCAGACACGTACTGCGCGTGGACGCCACGGTCCGCGCCGGGGTCGCGCACATGCAAGCAGGCAGCCTTCCCCAAGAGCGCGTCCACAGGGCTGTTGGTGCCCCGGTTCTGTCTCCACGACCTTGTGAGCGCTGGCCGCAGGTCCCACAGCGGCGACAAGTAGAAGTTCCCCTTCCTGCAGCCGTTACCTGCCAAGCCCAAGTCCAAGACGAGCGCGTCGTCGCCCCAGCCCAAGAGAAGTCGACACCCAAGAAGCCTCAGCTGAAGCAGAGCAAGAAGAAGGGCGCCACTGTGACGGAGGTGGACATGGCCACAACGCACAGGCTCTCCTACAGCAAGCCTGGCCGCGCCACCTCTGCCAATGGCACTAAGAGGTTCACCACCACCAAGACGTCGTACCTTCCGTACCGGCTGGCCATCGTCGGCTTCTTCCCGCCGGCGCACGGGCTCCGTCCCAAGCACCACCTGTGTTAGCGACCGGAGACCGAGGCGGCGGTGGGAGAGCAAGACGGCGGGGGTGGAGATCTCGCTCTGGCAGCAGGATCGAATAGAGGGAGAAAGGGAGAGGCGGCGACACTCACAGGACGGAGGGCGTGGGGTCGGCAGTGCTTGGATTGATTTTATCGATCTCCTGCATCTCAATGTACAGGGCAGAGCTTTGGAGACATATGGAATGAATTTGGGGATGGTTTCATACAGTGCTTTATGGAAAAAACAAAGATACGTGCACATGAGATGATTAAGATTAACGTGGTGGACTGTTGGCTGACCCGGTAGTACTATTTTCTGCTGAGGTAGTCACATAATTTTTTCCGCATTGGTGGAAAAATGTAAAATATATAATATTTGGGCAAAAAATAATGGGAGTTTTACTCGATGGAAACTATTATATCAGCTTATCAAGCATAAATTCTCTGGATCACGATCCATATCCCAAATTGACGCCACGAATAAATATCCCTCGTTGTACCTTGCTCCAAACACCCCGTTCCTCCAACCAAATTTTGATCGACAAGATGACGATGATGTGTGCATACCTCGGTAGCAGGGTGTTCAGGCCTAGGAGAACTAATGGCTCCGCAATCCTCCCTTCTAACGATTTATTCGTGCAGCAATCAGAAGCCAAACAGAGTCTTCTTTTGATGATTTGTTCTTATCAACATCATATTTTATAAGTTTATGTAATGTGATTTTCTTCATTACACGCTTAAACTGTCATATAATTTTTGTATTACATGTTTTAAATTGTTGTGTGGTTTTTTACTACTACACGCTATAAAAGACAGATAAAGTAAGGCATTCACGATATTTAGATTTAATGGATGCATCTATTTATCTAAGCATATAAAAAGATCATTCATTTCATATACACCGTGGAACCGCACGGGTTTTGTGCTATATATAGTACTAGTTGAATGTCCGTGCGTTGCCACGGCCTATTTGTATCCTCACACGACATGTTAATATTGCTTATTTCGAACTACTTCATGACATATGAAGTTGTTGCCTCCTCTCTAACTATCTACCTACCACATTCTACCCGTACATAATCCTGATGCCTAGATGGGTAAGGAAGATGGTTGTCGATGACACAAATTATAAAAAAAGAGAAAGCCAGTGACTACTTCCCCAATCCTTATTTTCTCTGATCAAAACGGCGGTCGACTCCGGTAGCTCTATCGCTGCCCGGCGCTACTCCAACTGAACTCCTAGAGGTCCACCACAACACGATGCTGGATCCCCGCTTACACCGCCACCTCCCAGCTGTCGATCACGGCGTTGAACGCATGCTCTCTCTCGCCTCTAACATGCTCGCGCCACGACCCCGTCGTTTCTAGCTTGTCGCCTCCATTGCTTGACGGCAGCCCAAACCGCCACAATCTCCAGCAGTAGGTTGGACCTCTTCCTCACCATCTCGAGCGCCGGCCTCGACCCCAAGCTTTGCTCGCACCTACATCACCTCAATCCCTTTGCTCCACCTCCATCAACATGTGGCGACTTTGTCTCCGCCGTCCCGACGCTACAGCCAGTTCCGCCGACCACCGCCTTCTGCCACAACACCATGCGCACATGCTCCACTTGCGTGAACCCCGGTCAGGCTCGGCAGCATGTGCTTCCACACATCAAGCTAATTAATGAATATGGTGATCTTCTTGCAGCTCCAGGTTAGAGGTAACTTTTGGATAAGTGGTATATGAATTTCTCAATCCGATACATGTTCTTGTGATAAAAGAAATAGGATCCGATGGTCTGTTGTGTGCGTGTCTGTGCATGTGTGAGTTAGCAAAGTGTTTTTACTAATCTGATATATATAAATTTATTCATCTGATACATGGTCTTAAAATAAAAATAGTCTCTAGTGGTGTGATCTGATGTAGTATTACATGACGACGCATGGAGTATTCATTGGAGGTCTTGAGATAATATCTCTGTTTCTTTAGCCAGCATGGAGTAATCGGTTCTACTAATCTTATTGGTGGCACTAACTTCTGAATTCTTGGCGGTCTAGCTTATTCTCTGAAGTAGACTGTCCTCATCCAGCGAACCTAAAACTCTGAAGATAGTCCACATCAGAATCAAAGACACAAGCACACGTACGGTTACTTTAGTAGAGTTCAAGACCACGAATTTGAGAAACGCAGAGTTTCTCATTTGAATAGTCTATATTGCAAGGAAGGAATCATCTACTAAGTACCCCTAAAGAATCAATATCACGTACTAGTCTTGTTGACAATGGTGTGCAACCTTTAGAAAAATGGCAGGGAGGAAGAATCGGTGGATCCATATGCAGGAGCAACTCATCTTCTACCATCCACCTACACAGTGAACCGACCTAGCGTCAAGGTCTCCAACGCAGCGTAAGAAAAGCACCACCGGAGCGGCCTCAGCGGCGAGGCCCTCCTGCTCTAGCGCCGCAGCCCGACCGGCGGTGAGCAAGTGCCAGCGCGGCGTGCAGCAGTGACATTCGCCACAGCCTCCTGTAGAGATACGGGGCCCTCCGAATAAAATTAGGAGCAGCAAACAATCGCAACAAAGGAGCAGCTAGCACTCCCGTTCCTGCTAGCAAGCAGCAGCAATACCAATTAGCATCAATTCTAGCAGCAGTGAATACAGATAACAAAGCGCACACACAGATTAACAACCAAACACGCGCGGGATCTAGCAATCAGCGGCAGAACCAAACACACAAGCCACATCTATCTCTATGTTCTCCTCTCTCCTCTCAATTTCTCTCTCACACAGCAAATGAACACAGCAGACCATGCCATGCTGACTTCTTTCCAGCACAAATACAAAATTGGACCAGATTGTGTTAGGAAAGATACAACTAAATAGGAGTAGGAATCTTGACCATGAACATCACACCAACAAGGATTCGATCTAGAACAACAATATAAGGTAAAAGGAAGCAAGTCAGATAGAAAACATGATGGAAGAGCAAAACAGTGTCCATGCCGCCGCATCCTCGTTTCTGGCCGCAAGTTTCCGGTCCTCTTCCGGTCGCCACGGCATTGGATCCGCTCGGTGGTGGACGCCGTGATTCCGGCGAGGGAACCCAGATCCCACGTTCATGCCTCCCTTGGTGGACGCCGTGATTTCATCGAGGGAACACAGATCCTGCGTTCGTGCCTCCCTAATCTTTCAACTTGGTTGGCAGGAGGGGGTCTGGGAGGTCGAAGAAGATGGCGGCTACGGTGGCAGGTGGGGTGGGGGAGGTGGGCTCACCGGTCGAAAGGGTGGAGGAAGACAGGTGGGGAGTCTGAGACGGTGTGCAGGTCCTGGAGGCAGAGAAGACGGAGGCGTGATGGGTTGCGGGGCGACTAGGGTTCCTTTTTTTTCTTCACATCGAACGGTTACTTGGCGGTGGCATGAGATGTAATTTTGCTCAAACAGCAGGGACAAAATCGGAACAATAAAATGATTAAGGACGTTCATCACCCAGGTTTTCCGTCTTCCCGTTTTCATGATTTTACCCCTCGCTGTTTTGTAAAATAACAGCACTGCCACCGCCGAGTTAAAACATCGTCCGTTGCCCGTGCCCGTGTGCTGTCCCTGTCCCAGCGCACCCTCCACGCTCCCAGTTTTCTCTTTGTTGACCCATCGATTGAGCGAATTGGAGGCGCAGAGTTCCCGCCCACCGGCGGCGCCATCTCCTCTGCCTCGAGACCAACCGGCGACGCTTCCCCTGCCTCGAGATCTTCCAACGGTGCCATCCCCATCCCCTGCATCGTGAGAGCGGCGCGCCATCTCCTCTGCCTCGAGGCCAACCGTGACGCTCCCCTGCCTCGAGATCTGCTAGCGCCGCCGGTCCCATCCCCTGCACCGTGAGCATGGCCGATGGCGATGCCCCATCCCTTACATCACGCGCGGTCGGCGGCGCCCTGCAATCCGATCTTCCTTTGCTGGGAATCGATGTGAACCTGGCGCGGAGGGTCTGATGCAAGAAATCAGTTCGGTGTTGGGGGTGGGAGGAGATAGACACACAACCTCCCACACTCCAGCCTGCGATGAACCTTCGAGGATAGTTTCAATCAATAGATACGCAACGGAAATAAAACAACGAGCACATGCACAGGTGACACAAGGATTTACGTGGAAAAACCTCCTCAAGGTGAGGAGGAAAAAACCACGGGTGTGGACCAACCGGTCCACGCGAGCTTCACTATGAGCAACCTGGGTACATAGTATTCTCTAGAACATCTAGAGATATACAACACACTCAGCACGTTGCCAACCGGCAACAACAACAACCACCACTTGAGAGAAAGATTATAACAAAGCAGAGTATCTCAGTTTCTGTCCCCTTCGGTAATCAGCAAACTGCTCTTAAACCGCAGATCCAATCAGCACCAAACTTGGTAGACAAGCTGACATATGAGTACCCAACATACACACCAAATTTCAGGTCAATCGGACACCGTTTGCCTGCCCAAACTGTTCGTCTACCAAAACTGCTCTGTGCTGAAACTGTAGCAGTCCGAACTGAATAAACCGCTTCCAAATCTGAAGCTATACTGACCTAGACCTCAAACCAGCTAACCAGATCGAAGTACTCAAAGCGAGGAACGAGCTCGCTAAGTTTGGAGTCAATCCAAACACCTTTGAGCCTCCAAACACCAGCTTGAAGACAGACCGGTCAGATCTCAGAAATCTAGACAGAAATCACCTCTCCTTCTTCTTCCTCTCTTCTCACTAGGTTGTGGTGTTCTTGTGTGTCCTCTCGCCCTCTCACAGCAGCAGCCACGATGGCTTGCTTCTCTCACTTGCTTACTTTTCTCCCACACACAGCCACCAAGGGTGGCTAGGGTTTTCTTTTATACTCCTCTCCCAAGGAGCACCTCAGCCGTTGGATACGAACCTCGATCAACGGTTGAAACGTGTTAGACTTCACGGGCTGATGTTGGGCTGCCAACACACCTCCATGTGGAGGGACCTGGCCCAACAAACTCACCCTCTCGACATCATGGAGGGTCTCACTGCCAACCAGCAGTCATGCCGGCGAGTCGACGACATACCTCGAGCTTTCCCCTTGTCACCACCTTGGTCAACATATTAGCCCCATTGTCATCTGTGTGCACCTTCTCAATTTGCATTTGCTTGGAATTCAGCACATCTCGAATCCAATGATAGCGCAGATCAATATACTTCAACCTTGAATGAAAACTTGCATTCTTACTTAGGTGAATGGCACTTTGGTTATCACAAAACAGCACATACTTATCTTGCTCACAACCAAGCTCACAAGCCAATCGTTTCAGCCACAATAGCTCCTTGCTCGCCTCAGTTACTGCGATGAACTCGGCCTCAGTTGTGTTCAGCGCCACACACTTTTGCAACCCTCTTTGCCATGCCACTGCTCCCCCTGAATGGGTAATCAAATAACCTGAAGTAGACTTCCTTCCATCGACATCTCCAGCCAAGTCTGAATCTGAATATGCAATCAGCTTGGGCTCACTACCACCAAAGCAAAGCTTCATATTAGTGTTGCCCCGGAGATACCTCAAAATCCACTTCACGGCTTCCCAATGTGGTTTTCCTGGATTGGACATAAATCTTCTCACAGTACTAACCGCTTGAGCAATGTCAGGCCGTGTGCACACCATATCATACATCAAACTCCCAACCGCTGAAGCATAAGGAACCTTTTGCATTTCCTTTTCTATGTCTTCAGTGGAGGGACATTGCTTTTTACTCAACTTGAGATGAGCTGCAAGTGGACAACTCACTTCCTTTGCCTTGTCCATCTTGAACTTGCGAAGTACCTTCTCAATATATTTCTCTTGAGACAAGTACAACTTGTTGGATTTTCTGTCTCTCTCAATTCTCATGCCGAGAATACACTTTGCTGGACCCAAGTCTTTCATGGCAAAACTTTTTCTCAACTCTTTCTTTAGCCTAGCAATTCTTGAGACATTCTTGCCAACAATCAAGATATCATCCACATAAAGCAATAACATGATAAAATCATCACCTGAGAACCTCTGGATAAATACACAATGGTCTGAGGTACACCTCTTGTAGCCTTGCTCCCCCATGACAGATTCAAACTTCATGTACCATTGTCTTGGTGCTTGTTTCAGGCCATAGAGACTTTTCTTCAATTTGCACATATAGTCTTCTTTGCCTTTAACAAGAAACCCCTCAGGCTGCTCCATGTAGATTTCTTCCTCCAACTCTCCATGAAGGAAAGCTGTCTTCACATCCATTTGCTCAACCTCCAAGTTGAGACTTGCTGCCATGCCAAGGATCATATGGATTGATGTCATCTTCACCACCGGAGAAAATATTTTATCAAAGTCAATACCTTTTCTCTGGCTGAATCCTTTTACAACTAGCCTGGCCTTGTACCTTGGATGTGACGTGTGCTCTTTTTGCTTGATTCTGTAGACCCACTTGTTCTTAAGAACTTTCTTGCCCTTAGGCAACTTCACCAGCTCATAAGTATGATTCTTATGCAAGGAATCCATCTCTTCTTGCACAGCCTTATTCCACTCCTTCTTGTTCTCATCTTTCATTGCATCTTGAAAGCACTCAGGTTCTGAACCATCAGACAATAACACCACATATTGGTTTGAATCGTACCTGGTGGAAGGAACACGGTCTCGACTGGACCGTCTGAGTGGAGCAGCCGGTGGACTATCTGGTTCAGGTGCTTGCTGATCATGATCATCTTCTTCAGCATCATACTCTTGCTGCTAGGGAGCATCCTCACCTGTACCACTATGTGCATCACCTTGCACATCTTCTGCATCATCATCTTCAGCTTCTTCTTCAGCTGAATCTGCAGGAACTGGGTCAGAATCAGATCTGTCTTGCTACTGATTTCGAGGAGGAACATGCATCGAAACTTGCACCGGAGTCTGCACCTTTGTCTTCACAATATCCTCAATTGTTTGGTCTTCAACAAACACAACATCACGGCTTCTCACAACCTTTCTTGCTATTGGATCATACAACTTATAGCTGAACCGATCACCTCCATAGCCAAGAAATATACATTGTCGTGTCTTTGAATCAAGCTTTGACCTTTCATCTTGAGGGAAATGAACAAAGGCCTTGCACCCGAAAACTTTCAGGTGCTCATATGAGACGTCCTTGTCATAAAAGACCCTGTTTGGAACATCTCCCTGCAATGGATAACTTGGTGAGAGATTAATAAGATAAACTGCAGTCGACAAAGCCTCACCCCAATAATGTTTAGGCAGCTTTGCACTCGATAGCAAGCATCTAACTCTCTCAACAATTGTCATGTTCATCCTCTCAGCAAGACCATTCAGCTGTGGTGTCTTTGGAGGAGTAAATTGGTGCCTAATTCCCTGCTCGTTGCAATAGGCATCAAATGGGCCAATATACTCTCCCTCATTGTCAGTGCGAATGCACTTGATCTTCTTCTCAGTTTCTCTCTCAGCCGAGACTTGGAATTGCTTGAACATACTTAGTACTTGATGTTTGTTCTTCAACACATAGACCCAAACCTTTCTGGAAAAGTCATCAATAAATGTGACAGAGTACTTTGCTCCACCCATTGACCTCACCGACATTTTGCAAACATCGGGATGTATCAAGTCCAGTACATCGGGCTTCTTGTGAGGAGGTTGACTCTTGAACGCAACTCTGTGTTGCTTCCCCGCTAGACAATCTGAACATTTCTTGATGTGAACAACCTTCACACCTTTCAACAGATTTGTCTTCACTAGCACCGTCATCCCCTTCTCACTCATGTGCCCAAGCCTCTTGTGCCATAAAGCACACGCATCCTCTTTCTGCAACGCATTGACACAAGCAGCAGAAAGCTTAGCATGAACATGATACAAAACTGAAACCATGTTAGCTTTAGCAACAATCAGATTTCCTTTGGTGAGCTTGTACTGTGTATTTCCAAATCTACTCAAGTACCCATCTCTATCAAGCAATCCAACTGAGATAATGTTGAGTCGAAGGGCCTCAACATGCCTCACCGACTTGAGGACTAGTGTCGTACCATTTTCAGTCTCCAAGTGCACATCTCCTCTTCCAATGACTTTTGCTCTATCATTATTCCCCATCTTCACAACACCAAAATCACCTGCTGTGTAGTTGGTGAAGAGCTCTCTTCGAGATGTAGCATGTATGGTAGCACCGCTGTCCGGAATCCAAGTCATCTCATCACCATCTGCAAGGCTAATGGTATCATCAGAAACTACAGTGATCCTCTCCTCAATGGTGGAAACACTGCTGCCATCATGTTCTTCATGCATGAGAAACATGATCTCCTCTACCGCAGCAATCCGGCCTCCCTCACTATCACTGTCACTGTCGGTCTGTTTCTGAACTTTCTTCTTTTTCTTTTTGTCTTTCTTCCATTGTTCACAATGCCACTTGATATGGCCCTTCTCACGGCAATGATGGCATATAACACCAGCATACTTGTCTTTGCCTCTTGTTTTGCTTCTACTTCTTTCTCCTCCCTTACTCGAACCTTTACTCTTGCTTCTCCCCCGTGACTCGGTCACTAACATTTCAGAATGTGAGGAAGAACCGTCCTTATCAGCAATTTTTCTGAACCCTTCATTTAGTACCTTGGTCTTCACAAGGTTCCAAGTGACAACTCCATTAGGTGCTGAATTGCACACGGTGACCTTAAAGGTCTCCCAACTGTCCGGTAATGAGACAAGTAGCAGCAAGGCTCTGACTTCATCTTCAAATGCAATTCCCATTGAAGATAGCTGATTTATAATGCCCTGAAACTCATTTACATGATTTGCAATTGGAGTGCCCTCTTTGTACCTCAAACGCATCAATTTTTTGATCAAGAACATCTTGTTGGTACCTTTTTTGCAGGTGTACAACTCCTCCAATTTCTGCCATAAGGTACGTGCATGTGTCTCTTCAATGATATGGTTCAAAACATTATCATCCACCCATTGGCGAATGAACCCACAAGCTTGGAGATGAAGTACCTCCCATGGATCTTCTTTCATATCACTGGGCATCTCAGTGGAGAATACCGGCATCCAGTAATCCTTCACACATAACAAGTCCTTCATCTTGCACTTCCAAGATTGATAATTTGTACCATTCAAAGAAATCATTCTATTGGTATTCACTTCCATCTTTCACCACAAGCAAATGAAGTCAGCCCAAAACAAACCTTGCTCTGAAACTGAATATAAAACTGAACCTCAGCTCTGATACCACTTTGTTGGAGGTGGGAGGAGATAGACACACAACCTCCCACGCTCCAGCCTGCGATGAACCTTCGAGGATAGTTTCAATCAACAGATATGCAACGGAAATAAAACAATGAGCACATGCACAGGTGACACAAGGATTTACGTGAAAAAACCTCCTCAAGGTGAGGAGGAAAAAACCACGGGTGCGGACCAACCAGTCCACGCGAGCTTCACTATGAGCAACCTGAGTATAGATTCTTCTCTAGAACATCTAGAGATATACAACACACTCAGCACGTTGCCAACCGGCAACAACAACAACAACCACTTGAGAGAAAGATTACAGCAAAGCAGAGTATCTCAGTTTCTGTCCCCTTCGGTAATCAGCAAATTGCTCTTAAACCGCAGATCCAATCAGCACCAAACTTGGTAGACAAGCTGACATACGAGTACCCAACGTACACACCAAATTTCAGGTCAATCGGACACCGTTTTCCTGCCCAAACTGTTCGTCTATCAAAACTGCTCTGTGCTGAAACTGTAGCAGTCAGAACTGAATAAACCGCTTCCAAATCTGAAGCTATACTGACCCAGACCTCAAACCAGCTAACCAGATTGAAGTACTCAAAGCAAGGAACGAGCTCACCAAGTTTGGAGTCAATCCAAACACCTTTGAGCCTCCAAACACCAGCTTAAAGACAGAGCGGTCAGATCTCAGAAATCTGGACAAAAATCATCTCTCCTTCTTCTTCCTCTTTTCTCACTAGGTTGTGGTGTTCTTGTGTGTCCTCTCGCCCTCTCACAGCAGCAGCCACGATGGCTTGCTTCTCTCACTTGCTCACTTTGGTCCCACACACAGCCACCAAGGGTGGCTAGGGTTTTCTTTTATACTCCTCTCCCAAGGAGCACCTCAGCCGTTAGATACGAACCTCGATCAACGGTTGAAACGTGTTGGACTTCACGGGCTGATGTTGGGCTGCCAACACACCTCCATGTGGAGGGACCTGGCCCAACATTCAGAACGACGCCGACTCGCTGGATTTTTGCTGGCGGCGGAGGTGTTGTCCGCCGGAGAAGAGATAAGATGATGGCAGTTGAGGAAGACAGTAGACAAAGGTAAAGGCATTGGTTCCTTTTTCTTGACCTGTATCTGTGTTTGTAATTCTGTATGATATCTATAGGCTTCAGTGATCAAATGAACTTGTCTATTTCGCTTGTAGACTATAGTTATGAAGCTTGCATTCTAGTCAAATACATTTTGCTCCTTTTACATGTCATAAAGACTGCTGGTCTTTTCCGTTTTGCGATCTTCCCTTTGAGTAGGTTCAAAGCTATAGCAGACTAAGTGTTTTGTTAGCAGGCAGAGGGGGATGCCCCTGTGATCTTTGCGCATGTAAAACCTGAATCCGAACCTTTGTCTGCACAATTTCTTAATAAAATTATCCAAAAACGGTCATATAGTTCTTTTTAAATGGCTACCTTGGTATCTAAAGGATTTATATGTATTGGTAGTTTATCACCTGAAACAGATGCAGATACTTGGTGGTATTTATTATTTTCTCTCATGAAATTCATCATGTAATATTTCTTTTGAGTTTTCTTGAACTTCAACACTGATATAGTGATAGCAAAGCTAACTGCTTTCAAGAGAAAAGTAAAAAATTACAGTACTATTCACATCTCCTTTATCTGTATTCTTTATTAATCGTAAGGTTGTTGCAATTTTTATTTAGTTTATGTATGCTACGAGAATCGTAAACTTGTAACTAATACTATTTAGTTTGTGTATGCTACTGAATTGCTCACCTTTTCCACTTATGATATGAAAATTAATCTTCCACCGGTTTTATCTGGCATTAACTCATGATGCTGACAATCTTAAATCGTTGTTATTTCAGAGTCATGGCTACTACGGTCACATACTTTCGATGTGTCTACACAAGGTATGATTCTCTGTTTAGATGATTGCAGAATTAAGAGAGAAGAGTGCCCCTCTAGCCTCCAATCTCGCTGCTTGAATTTTCCCACTTTTACTACCCGGGAAAATGAAAGCAAGCTTCTTTCTCTTTTAGAAGTAAACAGTCTCTACTCTGTGTAAGCTAGATTGAAAATTATGGTTTAGTGTGCTTTCAGGCTCAACTTTGTATAACCAAGCTGCTATGCTAGGACACCTGCAAGTTTCCAGCTTCGGGCGAGCCAGTACAAAGAGAGGCGGTACAAAGAGAAATATAAACGATATTAAAATTGTAATTTCACTGATCTGAAGATATATGTGATCTGTTACACTGCAAAATAAATTCACTATTTGTCACGCTAGCTGTTTAATAATTTGTACATTTTCTTGAACTACTATGGCCGTGTGAATCTCTGATCCTGTTGGGACAGCTTCTGGTTTTAAATGATTGTTTATTTCGTCTTAAAAAAAATGAAGAAAGCTTATCAGTTTCATGTGTACAACACTTTTGAGCGGTCCCTGACTGCACTTTGGTGTGTTGTGCTGACTGAACGCAGTTTTTTTAGCGCAACCGAATGCAGTTGTGTGCACCCTGGAGTGAAGGCATTTCTCACTGTACTACCGTCATGCTACCTTTGTTTTGCTCTTCTTTTTGGACACATTGGCATGGTGCTAGAACCTTGTTTCAAGATGTTTTTGCTGGTATTGATTCAGATTTGGCCGATTAGTCTAAACTTATAATTTTGTATTTGAAAATGATCGATTGGAACTTCACACGACCAATGAGCTATCGATACCATCCTCTGCAAACATTACATCTCACTGGTTACAGAGATCCATAACTTGGACTACCATGTGAAATTACGTGAACCTGTCTCAGATCGTCCACCGATCGGGGAAAGATAAAAAAGATGCATGTCCCATTTGAGCCTCCGACATGCCACCGATTTATAGGAAATCTGAAGATTGACGTGGCGACACCTCAGGATAAAAAATACCCCTCGGGATAAAAAATGATTTGTAGAGAAATTATCATCAAATCTTTTTTTTTTGCAGAAATTGACTCGTAACAACGCACGGGTATTATGCTAGTATTTATAAAACATGAGCCAAAAATATACTCTACCAGAAACTTTAACAGCTGAGACGTTTTTGCTAACGCTAAACACACTTGTATTTATTTTTTTACATGGAACTCATGATTCCATTAAATACCTGGCTCAGTCGAAGCACTGGCCAACATTACACGTACATCATCAGGTATCGATTCCGGCCATAAGAGTTTAATGTCTGGCTGAGTCGCACCAAAACCAGCTAAAGTATGCCCTAAATTATTACATGTACGTGTGACATATTTGAACTCAAAGGAGTTGAATGCTAGCAACATACAGAGACGTAGGTGTCTGTATATGACTCCCTCCGGAGCACGATCAAACTCAGTGGTTTGCATAGCTCAGACAAGGTTCTGGGCGTCAGACTCAATCTGTATCTTCACCATACCCCAGTCAGCAGCTGTATGGGCAGCCTCCTCGCAAGCTCGAATCTCTGCTTGGGCAGCACTTGAGACGTACGGCAGCGTACTAGCACCAGAACCTCTGATACGACCATCTGAATCACGAACAACAAAACCCCACCCTCATTTTCCCGTCTCTGCGCAGAAAGCGCCATCGACATTGATTTTCAGCCAGTCATCTGGAGGTGCTTGCCAGGAGTTCTCCTGTTTCTCCCCAGTTTCCGATGTACATTTGCTGCAATACAGTTTTGATTCGCCAACCCAGTACCATACTTGACTCACAAGCTCTGCTGCTGATCCCACACGTTCGTTTGCATTTAATTTATTTCTTCTTGTCCACCAGCACCACAACAAGCAAGCAATCATAGTGCACTTCTCATCACTCATTTTGACAATCTCATGTATCATTATTTTTGTATCCGGGCAGCTCCTCAACGCCTCTCTCTGCTTCAAGTTTGAGCTCCTTCCAAACTCCTTTAATTTCTTTGCAATTCAGAAAGAGGTGTGCACCGTCCTCGTCAAGTCTCTTACAGCAGACACAAAGTGTGTTACACTCAATGCCTCTCTTTTGAATGTTTCGTTTGAGCGGCAAGCTATTATGAGCTAATCTCCATATGAACTGTTTAACCTTCGGGGGGCATGAGATCTTCCATATTTTCTCCCATTGCAACATCTCATTTTCTGCTGCAGAAGAAGACTGTTGGGGTCCATCCCGGTTCTGCACATACAGTCTGTAGTCCTCAAAGTCATCCTTGATGGGTGTTGCCAGAATGGCATCAGCGTCAAATTTCATAAAGATATCACAAACTAGTTCTTCATCCCATTGTCCCGTGGCTGGTGAGAAGATCACTGACTTTTGTGAAAATACACTAACCTCTTGGGGTAATTGGTTTCAGAGCTCCATCTCGTGCAAGCCATTGGTCCTTCCATATATTAACATTTTGTCCATCACCAATACGCCAAATGATGCCCTCTTTGAGTAGTTCCACACCTTTCAAAATGCTCCGCCACGAGTGTTGGAACAAATCTTGTTAGGTAGTAGTTCATCGGGTTGTTTTGTTTGAGTTGTTCATGTAATCGAGTCGTCTGGCCGGAAAGCTGCGTAGTGTGCACACATAGAGATGCGATCAGTGTGCATACAAGCTGGTCTGGTTTAGTTAGAGAGATAAGTGCATGCAAATGCTAGGTAATAGGATAACCTCATCGTGTGCCACCGAAAGACTAGCTGTAGTGGTGATCAGGTTGGTCAAAGAGGAGGTGCACGTGTGTAGATCCTTGCATGTAGCTGCATTCACCAGGTCGTGTGGCCGTTTTGGCTTAGGAATAGGTCATGATTAGTTAGTGGGTCAGTGCATGGCATTAGTGGCCGGTGTGGTGCTCACGTGCACTGTTGTACTGCCTATTTAAGCTGTGAAAAATGAATGAGAAAGGTAGCCTACGGGCATAAAGAAACAATGTAGTTTTGTGGAAGCCAAGTGAGAGCCATGGCAAAGATATGGTATTCTTCCTCTTGGCTGTGTGGGTGCGTGTGTGTTCTTGAGAGAGATACAAAGTGAGACAACAGATTGAGAGAGTTAGAGAGAAGATCAGAGGGAGCTGCGAGGTGCAGCTCCATCATTTGGTATCAGAGCACATAAAACAAGAGCTAGACACAAGAATGAACACACAAGAGGCTTTGCGGCACCGCACAACTCTGTGCCTTTTCTCTTTGTTCAACCACATAAAACAAACTGATTACAGGGGCTTAAGTAGGAGAGCTAGCATGCACCCACTAATCGCTACCGCCTAGCATGCACACACGCACGCACTACTTCTACATGCAATACAGGGTCAGGCCACACAACTACTTTATCCTATTTCTACTCCACTAGCTAGCTATCCACGTACAACTTTGAGTAACAACCAAGTCTACAGATACTTTGGATTCTCAACGGATGGCCTCCCGATTCTTTCTCCACGCCGATCTGCAACGCGACTCAGCATTTTTTCCTCCGCAGTGTATGGGCATGCTGCTAGCTGACACCACATGATTAGCTTTGCATTGTGCACGTGAACACAACTCAAACGTGCACACGCTGCCACAGCTCTGACTAAATGCATGACTGATGAAATATAAACATGATAAACTCTAAAAACAACAAGGTTACTCCAACAACGAGTAGGACATACCATTATGTGGCTGAGCTTCTAAAAGTGATGTGTGTGGAAAATATTTAGCCTTCAACACTTGTGCACACAAAGAGTCCGGTGTGATAAGCATTCTCCAAGCTTGCCTAGCTAACATAGCAAGATTAAAACTATATAGATCTCGAAATCATAGCCCTCCATCCTTCTTTGTTCTTGTGAGTTTCTCCCAACTAAGCCAGTTTGCATTTTATTTTCATTGTCTTGTTGTGACCACCAAAACCTGCATATCATGGTACTCATCTCTTCACACAGCGTCTTTGTAAGGTCAAAACAAGACATAGCGAATGTTGGTATTGCTTGAGCACAAGCTTTGATTAGGATGTCCTTTCCAGCCTTGGAAAGAAATCGTTCCTTCCACCCTTGTATTTTTTTTTCCAAATTCTATCCTTGAGGTATGCGAAGATTTGAGTGCGTGAACGTCCAATATAAACCGGGAGCCCAAGATACTTTTCAGTGTATGCTTCTGCATTAATATGAAGTTCAGCCAACACCTGCCTTTTTGCCTATGTTTTGTATTCTTGCTGAACATCACCGAGGACTTGTCGAAGTTAATGGTCTGACCCGAGGAACTCTCATATAACTGAAGTACATTTTGCAGAGAACAGGCACTCTCGCGTGTGGCTTTCATAAGTACCAACGAGTCATCTGCAAATAACAAATGATTGATCCTCGGGGCTGCATGGTACACACGTACCCCTGGCAACCTTCCCTCCTCCTCCGCTTTGTTTAGTAAGGCCGAAAAACCCTCAGCGCAAATGAGAAAAAGGTATGGGGATAGTGGATCCCCCTGCCGCAGTCCTCTTTGCGGTACTATCACATAAGTACATTCTCCATTTACTCTGAACTGGTATGTCACTGAGGAAACACACAACATGATGATATTTATCCACCTTTCATCGAATCCTAGCTTCCTCATCATCTGCTCAAGGAAATTCCACTCAACCCGGTCATACGCTTTACTCATATCCAGTTTCACCGCCGCAAAGCCCTCCTTCCCCTTCCTTTTGTTCTTCATATAGTGTGTACTCTCATAGGCCAGCAAAATATTATCCGTAATTAACCTCCCCGGCACGAAAGCACTTTGGTTGGGGGAGATAATCTCATTTAATATTTGCTTGAGCCTATTCGCCAAGACTTCCGAGATGATCTTGTATACCACATTACATAGACTGATTGGTTGCAAGTCTTTCATGCTTTCAGGGTTCTTGGTCTTTGGAATCAGCACCACACACGTGTCATTCCACCCTTCCGGCATTGGCCCTCGATTCAACACACTAAGCACCTCCTTTGTCACCTTTTCTCCTACAAGGTCCCAACTCTTCTTGTAGAATATGGATGGCATACCATCCAAACCTGGTGCTTTCAGATCTCCTATGCTGTCCAAAGCATCCTTCACCTCTTTGGCAGTAAAATCTGCACACCTTGTATTTGACTTAACGGGCAAAGGTCACCATCATTGACCCAAACTGGGGAACCATCCAAACGACATGGTGTTTCCATGGCCCACCGACAAGCAAGGATCTGTCATTTGCCCCTTCAACCTAAATGCCAAAGTGTGTGGGATTTGCAAAAACGGTCAAATCTTGTTGGGGGTTCAGGAAGAGTTCACTTTGTGCTGAAATCTTAAAAAAAAATTAGGTTTCATCTATTTGGCTGAAAAAGTCACCGAAACATAACATTTCCTTATGCTTCCTATTTCGAACTTTTGATGAGATAGGGGAAAATAATCAGAATGAAACACATCTGACTAGTCACAAGAAAATAAGGAAGATGACCTCTACATAGCATGCTTGGAAATTTTCCACGGCAATCGAGATATGAACAACCAGTCAGTATGATGGGTGGAGTAATGAGCACGTAGAAAGGATTTAACCAAACTATGAAATGAAAAAAAATGGGGCGGCGATCGTGGCCGCGCCAGGGCGACCTGGTGACGGTGGCGTAGTCGTGAGCTGTTATCGAGGACGGCCCTTCTCCTGTGGGGCCTTCCGGCTCCCTCGAGAATGGCGGTCGGACGCCTCGGAGAGGAATCCGGTGAATTGGATGTTTTTAAGGTGCGTGCGCTGCAGATCGCTAGAAGTTCGCGAGATCCGGCACGATGCTTGAAAATTCTGAGGAGTAAAGTCGCAGCCTTCATCAATTCTGGCATCTGTAGTTCGTCAGTTGGTGGGGGTAAACAAGGGACCTCCGTTGAAGCAGTCTCCCACCCAAAGCCACCAGGCGATGCTATGGTCGCCGCGGCAGATAGAGTGGTCGCCCCGTCCAAACAGATCAGGGCATTGGAGGGAGATTGGAGGGCGGAGAGGGAGGAGGAGGAGCTGGAGTCGGCGAAGTTGATGGATCCATTCATCACTGCAGGGCCGGACACACAGCTGGAGAAGAAAGAATTCCTGGCGGAGTAAGGCGTACCGGAGTTCGATCTGGGCAGTAGGCTGTCCAACAAAGTTCAGCTCTGGGTAGAGGAGGTTAAAGTTCAGAGAGATGGGAGAGGCATAAGTGATTTATCCAGTAGTCTGTGTGTCCTTCATCCACATTTTGGAAGCAATCTGCTAGCAGAAAGTGTAGAAGTTGAGAAGGAGAAAGAGAAAGGAGTCCAGTTGCAAGCAACGCATACTATTCCTGGCTACATGTTTGATCCTGGAGTGTTTCTATATTCTTTGATACATGAATCGTTGATGCCCAACAACATGGAATTTTCATTTCAACGAAAACCTGTAGCTGAACAAAAGGAAAAAGATAACTTTCAGGGTGATGTGGGGATTTGTAGTGCTGCTATCAGAGGATACTTGGAGGATGACCACAGTGGCACCATGCTAGTAGTAGATGTTCTATAGACATCAGCTATGGTTGTAAAGCTGAATGTAAAGGAGTGCACAAACAGTTATGGTTCTGCTATCATTACTGCTGACCATGTTGCCATCACAGCGGGGATTGTGAGCGTCAAGCAGTCGTGGGTGATGCGATACCATGCGGAGCATAAGCGGATCATGATGAAATGTGTGTTCTCAGGGAGCACCTAACGCAGGCTGTGCCAGACGCTGCCAGGGGCTCTACAGACACCATGGCGTTGGATGCTTCGCTGAGTTTCTTCATCCGCATCAAGGGTGGCAGCGATAAGAGGAGACGCGGGTCTGGTGCTCGGGTGCAGGGGAACCAGTTGGAGGAGACGAGGGTGGGATCAACATGGAGGCAGCCAGCCTAGGGGCCGCTGGCCAACTGACCGGTGTGGTGGATCGCACCGGTCAGGAGCCATGATTCTATGTTGGAACTGTCGGGGATTAGGCCGACCCTCGACAGTTCAAGAACTCATGCGGCTTATGCAGGTGCATCAACCAAAGATTGTGTTTCTCTCTGAGACTAGGCATAATAAGGACTATGTTGAGGGGCTTAGATGGAGGTTAGGCCTTAAGTATGTTGTAACCTTTAAGGAAAAGGGAAAAGAGGGAGGCCTAGCATTGTTTTGTGATGAGAGCGTCCACGTTGAGCTCTTTAAGTTAAGTAGGAATCATATCGATGTAACGATTCACAATTTTCCAGAAGGAAATAAATGGAGATGCACATTCATCTATGGAGAGCCTTGTACAAGTGAGAGATATAATATGTGGAACTTGCTGCGTAGAATAAAACCTCTTCTTCTAGGTCCATGGATAATGATGGGTGATTTTAATGAATGCATGTGGCAAGATGAACACTGGTCGAGGAGAAAGAGAGGGGAAAGACAAATGCTGGACTTTAGAGAGGTGTTGTCACATTGCGATCTCCATGACCTGGGATACAAAGGGAGACCATGGACATACGACAACAAACAAGAAGGGTCAAATAATATTAGAGTTCGTCTCGATCGTATGGTTGCAAGCCCGGACTGGTTTGATATCTTCCCAGAGAATCAGGTGCTGCACCTAACCTCCTCACGGTCAGACCATTGTCCAATTTTATTGTCTTTGGACAGTATCTCTACGGTGAAAAGAACTGTTCCAAGCCGAAGATATGAAGTTTACTAGGAAAGAGAAGTTAATCTAAGTGAAGAGATAAGTTGGTTTGCACAAAAAACCAAGAGATCTTGGTGAGGTAGCAAATAATCTGAAGGGGGTCATGTCGGCCTTGCATAAATGGAGCAGATGCACGATTGGTTCAATCCCAAAGAAAATTGAAAAGAAAAGAAAGAAGCTAGAGGTTGCTTGCATGCAGACTGATATAGAGGGAAGAAAACTAGCTAAACGTCTGAGCACGGAGCTGGATGAACTACTAGAGAAAGAAGAGATAAGATGGCGACAACGTTCGCGGATAAACTGGCTTCAGTCAGGTGACATAAACACTCAGTATTTTCACCGTAAAGCAACATGGCGTGCAAAAAAGAATAAGATTCAGAAGCTGGAAGCTACTGATGGAATGATGATCACCGAGGAGAATAAAATGCATGACATGGCGACCGATTATTTCAAGGAACTGTACACTACTGATGAATCTGTTTGACCGGAAGTAATCACAGAATTGCTCCAACAAAAAGTGACGCTAGAGGCAAATCATGACATGTGCTCGGCCTTTACAGACGAGGAAATTAGCTTCGCCTTATTTCAGATAGGACCAACTAAAGCACCGGGGCCGGACGGCTTCCCAGCATGCTTTTATCAGTTAAAGAAGATATCGTCGTGGAAGTGAAGGAATTTTTTGTGGAAGGAAAAATGCCAGATGGGGTAAATAATACTGCAATAGTCCTAATCCCAAAGGTGAAAAACCCTGTGACGCTTAAAGATTTCAGGCCGATCAGTCTATGTAACGTTATTTACAAGGTTGTATCAAAATGCTTGGTGAATCGCCTACGACCTCTGCTCCAGGATATCATCTCTGAAACACAAAGTGTCTTTATTCCAGGACGTATGATTGCGGACAACGCGAATATTGCATTTGAGTGTATTCATGCCCTCTAAAAGGGCTCGACCAATGCCGAAAAATTCTGTGCTTACAAGCTCGATCTTATGAAGGCCTATGACCATGTGGATTGGATTTTCCTAGATTCGGCTATGAGAAAAATTGGTTTCGGGGATGGATCAATTGGATTATGTCATGTGTTCAAATGGTTAAGTTCTGAGGGTTAAGTTCTCAGTTCGCTTCAATGGTAAACTCTTAGAAAGCTTCACACCTACCTGTGGTTTGAGACAGGGAGATCCGCTTTCGCCATACTTTTTCTTTTTGTGGCAGATGGTCTATCAACACTTCTAAAACATCAAATAAACTCTGGGAATATTCAAGAGCTGAAAATATGTAGAAGAAGCCCAGGGATCTCTCACCTCCTGTTTGCATATGATAGTCTCTTATTTTTTCAAGCGAACACAGGACAAGCAAACAAGATAAACGAGGTATTGCGTGATTACGAGGCAAGTACTAGGCAGCTCCTTAGTCTAGCAAAGTGCTCGTTAATGCTTGGACAAAAATGTACAATAGAGGAAGGAAGAGAAGTTGCACAGATCTTGCAAGTGGAAAACACCACTTTTGATGAGAAATACCTTGGTCTACCAATCCCGGTGGGACGCATGAAAAATGATAAGTTCCAACCTTCAAAAGAGAAATTGCAAAAGAAATGCTCGGATTGGACAGAGAAGTATACATCTGGAGCAGCAAAAGAAACGTTGATAAAAGCTGTGGCTCAATCTATCTTTACTTACGCCACGAGTGTCTTCAAGTTTTCTACTGGTCTATGCGATGAAATATCCCAAATCATAAGATACTTTTGGTGGGGAGATGGATTTGATAGAAAGAAAGTTCATTGGATGGGTTGGGAAAAAATGACTAGACCTAAATCTCAAGGGGGTATTGGTTTCAGAGATTTGAGACTCTTCAATCAAGCGCTTCTAGCTAAACAAGCTTGGCGATTATTGGAACATCCTGATAGCCTTTGTGCTAGACTACTAAAGGCTAAGTACTATCCTGCTGGAGAATTAATTGATACCGTATTTTCTCAAAATACTTCTCCTTGTTGGCAGGGATCAGCCACGGCTTGGAGCTTTTGAAGAAAGGTATAATATGGAGAGTAAGACCGGGATCTAAAATAAGGGTGTGGAGAGACAATTGGTTACCAAGGGGAAACCTCAAGTCAATGGGGAATGCAAGCAAGCTAAGAATCAGATGGGTCTCGGACCTAGTAGAACCAATATCAAAAACTTGGAAAGAGGACCTTGTGCGAAAGGTTTTCTATCCTCCTGATGCAGACACGGTGATGCAAATAAATCTGCCCACATGTGTAGAAGAGGACCACCTAGCTTGGCACTACGAACAAACGGGGTTATTCATAGTGAAAAGTGCCTACAGACTTGCACTAGACCTGAATGCCAAGAGTAATGGGACAGGAATGAGTAACAAGCCAGCGGGTGACAGAGAAATGTGGAATCTAATTTGGAAGGCGAAGGTCCCTCCAAAGATTCGTGTCTTTGGTTGGAAACTTGCCTCAAACACCCTCGGCGTCCAAGCCACCCGATGCTCAAGAAACATGGATGAGATTGCAACATGCTCTATATGTGGTATGACTGATGAAAGAAACCACCATGCAATGGTGGCCTGTACGAAGGCGAAAAATCTTCGACAAAGATTGAGGGAGGTGTGAGAGCTACCAGAGGAAGACAAACATCAATTCACCGGTGACGATTGGGTTCTTGTGTTACTCAGTAAACTCGACGAATCTACGAGAGCAAAATTGCTTTTTCTATGGTGGAGAGTCTGGCACTTGAGGAACAATGTGATTTTGAGTGATGGAAACTGCGGTATCAAAGAATCGGCTTTATATTTGAAGTCCTACCATGATGCTTTCCAGGAAGCAAAGGATGGGGATACGGAAGTAGATATTAAAGGAAAACGAGTTGCTACTAGCTCAGTTCATAAACAGAGCACACACCTAATTAAATCTGGTGAAACATGGAAGTGTCCTCAGCCTGGTTGGGCAAAACTTAATACTGATGCGTGTTTCTCTGAACCAGATGTTGCAGGGTCTTGGGGAGCTGTTCTAAGAAATGAAGAAGGAAGGGTACTCATGTCGGCATGGGGACCAATATTTCACTGCCCAAATGCCGAGACTGCAGAAGCGCTCGGTATGCTGAATGGTTTAAGAACCTTGTTGCCAACATATGTTGGGCCTTTACACATAGAGAGTGACAATGCAATTCTCGTAAAGGAGCTGAACATGAAGGGAAATAGCAAGTCTCCTATTGCTGGTATGCGAGGATATTAAAAATGTTATGTCCTCGTTGTCAGACGTCTTTGTTTCAAAAGTGAGCAGGTCAGGGAACACACTTGCTGATGAATTAGACATGATGGGACGTGGTGCGTCTGAGTGTGAGTGTTATGCTGGGTTGTGTTCCTCCCTGCGTGGTGGAAATGCTTATGCAAGATTGTAAGTGCAACTTTTATGTGATCAATTAATGAAATGTCCCAAGTTCAAAAAAAAATGAAATGAAAAAAAATATTTCCCTCATATATACAATGTAAAACCAAGGGCAAAGCAAAATTTTCTACCACAATAGGCAAAATCATATCTCATGCATCCTTAAGAAGGTCTACAATTATTCAAAAGATACATTATTTGAAAACCACTCTTTATTCCTTCTGGAATTTTTATACATACCTGAGAGACATGATATAATGAATTGAGTTGTACTATCATATTAGATTTTTTCAATCGTCGACTTATGAATTTCAACCAACCAATCAAAAGCTCCCCTTCTTTAATTTTGTGTAAAAAAGGAAGGACATCTGCATCGTCTAACGCATGCAACCTATTTACTTAAATTTATTCATGCAAAGCATCATTTCTTAAAAGCTATATCAATGGGTTCCCAATTCGTGATATCTTCCGCTGTCTCTAGATGTATGCATTCGAGGTCCAGAGTGTCTAAAGCCTACCGGCTGCATTGAGAACATTTAAATCCAAAGTATATGAGCCTTCCTCTGCACTAAATATGAAGGCTAGTTTTACGGTACCTTTTACTTATGACGAGAGAGGGACAAGTATAAATTAAACCAACGACTCAGATCAACCGATGGAGATTAGGCCCAAGAGGCCCATTTGCTGTAATTAGTAAAAAAGTCCCCAGTATCCGTAAAAAATACATCAAAGACGTTGCCACCTCCTCCACCTCCCACGCGAGGAGGACGCCGCCACCGCCACCTCCAACTCCTACGCGCTCACAGCAGGAGAACCGCCGCAGCCGCGGCCGCCTCCAACTCCCACGCGGTCTGCCTCCACCTCCCATGCGCCCACAGGAGGAGGGACGCCGCCGCCGGCTCCACCTCCCACGCGCCCACAGGAGGAGGGATTGTTAGAAATCTTTCCTAATTGGCCCAACCCATATTCTATTTTAATAATTCCTAAAAAATACTAGAGGCCCATGTGGCCCATTCATGCATGGCAAGAGGTTGGACAAATGTTTAGTCTCACATTTCTAGTTGAAGAAAGATTTCACCACCCTATAAGAGGGTTCTTCCACCACTTGGTAAAAGGATGAGAAGGAGATAGACGTACACACGCGCTCCTCCTCCTCCATCGCCCGCCTCGCCTCGTCACAACACACGCGCGCGGGAATGCCTCGAGCCGAGAGCTTCCCTTCCTTTTTGCCGCGCATGAATGGATTAATTATCTGAATAGTCTGCGTAAGTGGGTGTTTAATATGCACTCAATGGATATTTAATACGAATGTTTCCTCTGAGAATTAATTCAGAGATTTCCTCTGCGGTTTAATTCGGACGTTACCTCTGCGGTTTAATTTGGACGTTTCCTCTGAAGTTTTGTTCGAACTTAATGGAGGTCGTTTCCTCTCCCGACGCTGCCCGTTCGCCTGTGCCTATAAGAGTGAGAGGTCGCTCCTCTCCTACAATAAGCTTCGCCTCCAGTTCCAGAGCATCACGATGCCGCTCCATTCTTCCACATCCCGTCTCGCGATGTGCATCGCTAGCCGGGACAGTAGGCCTCCGAGACCCCGCTACTTTGAGTCATGTACGAGAGAAGGGTGATAAGGTTTTTGGGGAGCACTATCGGCGTGACTACGGGCTTCATCACAGACTCCTTCACGGATAGCGACTGCGCCAACGACATTCTTCCCCAACGAGGACTTCTTCCCCGATATCAGCAACCTCTTCCTCGACGACATGGCTGACGACGGTGCCAACACCAACACCGGTGGTTCCTCCAGCAGTCCCTCTGCGATGATGTATATCTTCTTACTTAATCTTGTTTATCTCAGTTAGATAGTATGTCGTTCCTTTTGGGTTGCTAGAAATCCTGTACACATATTATCTCAAGTTGTATGCTTTACAATTCTCTTTGATATCTGCCTTAGTTTGTATCTGCTAAATCATTTGATTAGTTTAACTTATGTTATTCTATTCATGTTTTATTTAGCATTTATTATGGGTAAATTGCTCTTAAACTCAACAATCCAAAAACCTTATTATAGGCAATTTGCTCCGAGTAGTTTTGTTGCATCCACAAAGCCACCTATGTTTGAAGGTGTCAATTACAAAAGATGGCGTGCGAGGGCAGTTCTCTGGTTTCAGACCATGAGCTGCTATAACGTCATTTACGGCGCACCTGAGGGAGATATTAATCCTGCTCAGGAAGATGCTTTTCAAAAACATGATACCACATTTAAAGGATGCCTTGATCAACATCCTTGGCGACAATATTGTCGATTCATACCTGTTATTTAGCAATGGCAAGGATATGTGGGATGCGCTCGAGAGAAAATTTAGAGTCTTTGATGCTGGCAGTGAACTGTATGTCATGAAGCAATTCTATAACTATAAGATGGTTGATGACCGCTCCATTGTGGAGCAGGCTCATGAAATACTATCACTTGCCAGGGAGCTTGAGCACTTCACTTTTGTGTTACCGGACAAGTTTGTTGCCGGAGGCATTATTGCCAAGCTTCCCCAGTCATGTAGGAATTTTGCTACTTCTCTGAAGCACAAGAGACAAGAGTTTTCCGTGATGGATCTCATTGGGACTCTTGATGTGGAAGAGAAGGCGAGAGCGAAAGACACACGTACTCGAGGTATCGAGGGAGGCTCTAATGCTAATCTGGTACATAAAAGGAACTTCTAGCCTAACAAGTTGAAGAACAAGGGCAAGTTTGATGGCAAAGGAAAGTTTGATGGAAAGAACAAGGCTTCATAGTCTACTAGCTTCAAGAAGAAGACTGATAAGAAGAAAGGTGCTTGTCATGTGTGCGGTGATCCTGATCATTGGGCTCCTGCTTGTCCCAACCGCTTTGACAAGTGCCAACATGGGAAGGGTAGCAAGACTGCTAATGTTGTCATGAGCGACATTGAGATGAAAGATATTGGGTATGGTATATTATCTACTGTTCTTTCATTATGTCATTCTCCTAATTGGTGGATTGACACGAGCGGTAATGTACATGTTTGTTCTGACAGTTCCATATTTTCTTCATATCAGGTTAGAGGGACTCAAACCGTGCTGATGGGGAATGGCTCGCATGCTTGTGTTTATGGTGTTGGTACGGTCGATCTGAAGTTCACTTCAGGAAAGACCATGCGCCTGAAGAACGTGCATCATGTTCCCTCAATAAATAAAAATCTTGTTAGCGGATCTCTTTTGTGTCGAGACAGCTACACAATTGTATTTGAGTCCAATAAATTTGTAATCACTAAGTATGGAACCTTTGTTGGTAAAGGTTATGAGTGCGGAGGCTTGTTCTACTTATCTCTGTCAGACTTTTGTAATAAAGTTGTTAATCATATTTACACAAATTTTGAATCAAATGTCTAGGATTATCGTCTTTGCCATATTAATTTTGGTTGTATGACGCGACTAGCCAAAATGAATTTAATCCCTGATTTCACTACTATTAAGGGATCTAAGTGTCAAGTCTGCGTGCAAGCAAAACAACCTCGCAAGTCACATACGACTACAGAAGCTAGAAATTTAACACCACTTGAGCTCATACATTATGATCTTTGTGGGATGAATGGTGTGTTGATAAAAGGTAGAAATAAATATTTCATGACGTTGATCGATGACTCTATGAGATATTGTCATGTATATCTTCTGAAATGAAAAGATGAGGCTTTGAGTTACTTCAAAATTTATAAAGCTGAAGCAGAAAACAAACTTGATCGAAAGATTAAGAGGCTTAGGTCTGATCGTGGTGGAGAGTATTTTTCCAACGAGTTAGATTCCTTCTGTGTAGAACATGGTATAATCCATGAGAGGACACCTCCCTATTCACCTCAGTCAAATGGGGTAGCTGAGAGAAAGAACCGTACTCTAACAGACTTGGTTAACGCCATGTTAGATACATCGGGTCTATCGAAGGAATGGTGGGGGAGGCTCTATTGACTACATGTCATTTCCTACACCGAGTTCCACGAAGAACAAAGAAATCACACCATTTGAAGAATGGGAGAAGAAAAGGTTAAAACCCTCTTACCTAAGGACTTGGGGATGTGATACGTTGCAAACGTATCTATAATTTTTGATGTTCCATGCTTGTTTTATATCTACTTTCTTATGTTTTATCTACATTTGGAGATACTTTTATGCATTTTCTGGAACTAACCTATTAACAAGATGCCACAGTGCCAGTTGCCTGTTTTCTTCTGTTTTTGGTTCTAGAAAAGCCAGAAAATGAATATTCTCGAAAGTGGACCGGACAAAAGCCAAAGTCGATATTTTACCGGAAGACTCACGGAGCCAGAAGACGAGATGGAGAGGGGCCAGGGGGTGGCCACACCATGTGGTGGCGCGGGCTAGCCCTGACCGCGCCACCAGGTGGTGTGGGCCCCTGGTCCACCCACCGACCTTGCCCTTTCTCCTATAAGAAGCCTCCGATGCAAAAACCCTAAATCGAACAGCCTCCAGCCATGAAAAGTTCCATAGCGCCACCGCCACCGAAGGGGAGATTCGGGGGACAAAAAGTCTCTATTCCGGCACCCTGCCGGGACGGGGAAGTGCCCCCGATGTTGGGGGGATACCCCCGGGTAGGGTCACGCCGGGGTATAATGGCCTAGTTAGCCGAGGTATGGCAAGGTTAAAGCAAGTGCTGGACGAGTCACCTCAAGGCAGGCCGGATCACGGAGTAACCCGGACCAGGAGACGTCCACCTAACTTGGTCTCAACCGACTTAAGACGTATGTCGGTAAGATGTATCTAACTTGTATGCAGGAACAGGTGTGGCCAGATCAACTATGTGGGATCCGGGTTATATCAAGCTTGTAAGAGAAGGAAGGTATCTCGCTGGTCAAAGGTGACCACTGTACGCAGAGCATGAGCAAAGCGGACAGAGGCAGGACCACCGAGGTGTGGCCGGCAAGGGTGATGAAGCCTATGTCGGATGACGCAGGCGCCGCAGAGGCTCACGTAGCCTCTACATGGATGACGCGGGGATAAAGTGACCCGGTCGACTTACTATCTTGGGAGGAGGCATATTCCTTGGAATATGCCTCCACGTATGCCCTAAGTGGAGACCTAGCCACCCCTATATAAGGAGTGCTAGGGCCTCTGTAGAAAGGGCTGGTTGATCTCGAGTGTGTTGTGATTTTACTAGTGTATTCCTGAGGGCTAGCTAGTGGTGAGAGTAAGAGAGTTCTTCTTCCTCCTCTCCCCAATACGAATCAAGGAGCACTTGTAATCTGTGAAGGTGAATCAAATAGAAAGCTACCGTGTGTGGAATCACCACACTATCCCTCCCTGGATTCCCCTAGTGCATTTAGTCTCCACCTTTAGCCTATCCATGGCATCTGCCGTGACACCACCACGACAGTTGGCGCCCACCGTGGGGATAGCGGCGCTAGTAGGGGTGAAGATCCGGACGGGAAACCTCATTAGCACCGGCGAACACATCGTTTCCAGGCTCGTTCAGCGCTTTGGAGCGCTGGACTTTGTCAGCAACAATGCTGGCTGCTTCGGCACGCGTCCTCTTCCGCGCAACAGCCTCTTCGTCAAGCTCGGCGTGCACAAGGTCTACGCTGCTGTCGATGTGTCATGCGTTCATCCGCGGCACGTCGTCGAAGGAGGCGAGCCACCCCTTAGCGTGGTTCGCGGGGCGCGAATCACTCGCTCCCCGGACCGTGTAGAGGTGATGATGACCGTGCCTGGCGCGGGCGCAAGCAAGGATCCGGCACCAGATCCGGAGGTAACGCTTAAGGCACCGAGGAAAAGTTGAGGTCCTCCGCTAGAGAGGCCTGAGAATGTGCTGCAGCAAGCGATGGATAGCTTAGCAAACCCAGTAGCAGCAGTAGTAGATCCAGCTCAGGCACAGGCCGAGCTCGAGGAAACTAGACAAAAAATACTAGAGGGTGCGAAAAAGATAGCCGTGGCTCAGCAGTTGTTGAACATGACACTGCGTGAGTACGCAAAGGCAAATAAGGTAGATGCTGTAAAAGTGAAGGGGAGAAATCTCATAAGTGAGATGAACAGAGAGGATGATACTAGGATTGAGGAATCAGAGAACTGTTTGTCCGTGGGGCTGCCGAAGTATAGTACCCTGGCAAAGAACCTCAGAGCAGTAGATGCAGCTGCATCCGAGTTAGAAGGTCTGACGGGTGAAGCCCGTCAAAGACAGCAGGATAGAGTCAATGAGTTGGTTCGGATCATGAACAGGCAGAATGAGGAGCTGCTCAGGGCGAACGCGGGGAGAGCTGGGGCCTCCAAGATCGTTCATTCAGCAGCGGGTAACCCGAAGAAATCTGCTGGAGCCGCATCGTCTCCTCATGGTGGTCCTAGGAGAGAGGAGGTTGTAACTTCGGCCAGGAGGAATAAGCAGATAGTCCCATATGACCCGGCAAGGGCAGGGAAAGGAAAAGAAATGCAAAGAAATGAGGATCGAAGGAGTGTGAGCCGAGGTGAAGCTGGCCGAGGTAACCACGACCAAGGCAATGCCGGTCAAGGGAATGCTGTAAACGGTAATGCCGGACAGCGTAATTCGGTAGGTGCAGGTCAACCGCAGCAGCGGAATATACCATGGCAAGAGCGCAGTGCAGCTCCACAGGAGCAAGATAGATACAATGATGGAGATTCAGAGATGGTGAACGCTGGCTATCCTAGACCGGACTAACACGTGATAGGGTCAAGATTGGGAGGCAGAAACTTGATGCCTGATGACGCCAGGTTAAAACTGGATCGGTTGTATAGGTCGGAGCAAATTGAGTGTCAAGGTCCTCCGGGTCCAGCATGTTTTGGGCCCCGGATCATGAAGGAACCTCCGGTACCTAATTTCCAGTTACCTAGAGGAACAAAGACGTATGACGACAACACTAAGCTGGAAGATTGGTTGATTAACTATGCAACTGCTGTGAAAATTGCCACGGGCAACTTGAGATGGGTTGTGAGATATGTCCCCCAGATGTTGGAGGGGCCAGCGAGGGTAGGGCTAAACAATTTGCCACCCGGAAGTATTCACTGTTGGATCGATTTTGAGGAGATGTTTGTTAGCAACTTCTCAAGTACGTATCAGAGAGCTAACAGGCCACAGACCCTAGCAATATGCAGGCAGAGACCGAATGAAACTGACCGGGAGTTCTTAACCCGTTGGTGCACAGTGCGAAACTCATGTGAGGGAGTGATTGAGTCACAAGCCATAGCTTGGTTTGCGCAAGGATGCAGATATGCAAGCATTCTATGGCAAAGGTTGCAAAGAGATATGCCAACCACCTTGGCAGAAACGATCCGGATTGCCGATTCATATGCCTTGGGTGATCCAACGCAACCTAGGCTTACCTCAAACGAGTCAAGTGAGGAGTATTGTCAGCGAGATGGGGCCGGGTAATCCCGAAGAAATGATTACCGAGGTAAAAGAAGGGATGACAGACCGAATTATCGGTATAGTTTGCAACAAGTTGCAGCTGTGAATCAGGACCAACCCGGAGCAGGAGGCAGTCAACGTCAGAAAACTGGAGGACAGCAATGGACACCAAGGAATGATGGGAAGAAAACTTGGACGCCAGAGCAGAAAAAATAGTGGCAAGAAAAGAAGGACCGTCCGAGATACACCTATGAAGCAATGCTGGATCAGCCGTGTAAGTTTCACACACCTAATCCGAGTAACCCAGCGGGTCACACAACCAGACAGTGTGAGTGGATGCGAAAGATAGAACAAAGTGGTTCGGGGAATGCTTAGGCACCTCGGAATGATCAACCTCGGCAGGAGTTACCCCGGCAGCAATTGCTCTCCGAAGAGAACACGTAACAGTTAATGTTGCCTCCCCCTCCGCTGAGGTATGACAACCATGAGAGAAGGGATGCAATGCATCAGGTGGGGAACCAAAACCAACAGGATCAGAGGTACCCCGGAAACGAGGGGAGAAATATGGAGCATCATCAGAGTTACTGTGTGTTCACTACGGAAGAGACATACCGAAAGAGCTTGCAGCGCCGACATATGGAGGTCAATGAAGTAATGCCGGCCGTGACGAGGTATATGCCTTGGTCGGACCAGGAAATTACCTGGAGCATCAAAGATCATCCCAAGCTTATGCCAAGTCCCGGTTCGTATGAGCTAGTGCTAGATCCGACATTCATTGGACCTAACATCAATGTGAGGTTCTCAAAGGTACTGATCGACAATGGTAGTAGCATCAACATATGTATGTGGACACCATGCGCAAATTGGGTATCTTGGAGAATATGCTCCAAGCTACAAGGACAACTTTCCATGGCATTGTACCAGGCATTTCTTGTGAGCCCATAGGCAAAGTCCGGGTTGACGTGTTGTTCGGCACAAGGGATAACTGCCGGACTGAGAATTTGGAGTTCGAAGTTGTAAACTTGGAAAGCGCATATCACGCATTGCTCGGCAGGCCAGCTCTGAACAAATTCATGGCAAGTTGTCACATTAGTTACTTGAAGATGAAGCCGCCCGGGCCAAATGGTGTAATTACCATAGCTGGGGATTTCCGACGTTCCATTGAGTGTGCATCTGCCGAATCTAACCTGGCCGAGTCACTCGTGATTGCGCAAGAAAAGAGAAAGATCCAAGAAGTGGCGGCATTGGCTCAGTCCGCGCAATAGTATATGCCGACGCTGAGTAACCCGCATGGTAGTGTCTCATTCCAAGCGACAAAAGATACCAAGGAGGTGCCTGTTGATGATATGTTCCCTGAGCGTACCGTAACAATTGGAGCCAAGTTAAATGACAAATAGGAAAGCGAGCTCATCAACTTCCTCCGTGAGAATCGGGATATTTTTGCTTGGTCCACACAGAACTTGCAAGGTGTTCCGAGGGAGTTGGCCGATCACTCTTTGAATGTCAGACCCGAAGCAAAGCCGGTGAAGCAGGATTGTTCGCCGAAGACAGGAGAAAGGTCATAGGAGATGAGATAGCTCGGTTGTTGGCTGCAGGATTTATCATGGAAGTGCTTTACCCGGATTGGCTGTCTAATCCGGTGCTGGTGGAGAAGAAGAAAGATGATCCGAACGTGGCAGTGGTTTGGCGTATGTGTATCGATTACACGAACCTGAATAAGGCATGTCCAAAAGATCCATTCCCACTGCCAAGGATAGACCAAGTCATAGATTCCACTGCTGGGTGTGAGTTGTTGTCGTTCATTGATGCATATTCTGGTTTCCACCAGATACCTCTGAACCCAAGTGATCAAATAAAGACTGCGTTTATCACCCCGTATGGGGCTTATTGTTATCGCACCATGCCTTTTGGTCTACGTAATGCAGGGGCAACGTAACAGAGATGTATGCAAAAATGTTTGCACGACCAAATTGGTCAAAATATGCATGTGTACGTGGATGATGTTGTGATAAAGACCAAGGAAAGCAAAATGCTCCTTGACGACATCAGGCAGACGTTCGCGAACCTAAGGAGGTTCTGGATGAAGCTTAACCTAGAGAAATGTACCTTCGGTGTCCAGGATGGAAAATTACTCGGATTTCTTGTCTCCAGCCGAGGTATCGAGGTCAATCCAACTAAAATCCGGGCCATAGAGCGAATGGAACTACCGAAGTGTCTTAACGATGTCTAGAAGTTCACTGGTTGCCTGGCATCCTCAAGTCGGTTTGTATGTCGGTTGGGAGAAAAGGCACTGCCTCTCTATCAACTCATGAAAAGTCGGACAAGTTCATTTGGACACCGCAGGCCAATGAAGCCTTTATCCAACTAAAGAAGATGTTAGCCATTGCACCAGTGTTAGCCTGTCCACTATCAAAGGAGCTAATGTTGCTCTATATAGCCGCAACCAACCGAGTTGTAAGTGCAGTAATTGTGGTAGAGCGCGACGAAGAGGGTAAGTCAGTGCAAAGGCCAGTATATTATCTGAGCGAGGTATTATCAGCCTCAAAGCAGAACTATCCTCACTATCAGAAGGTGGCATATGGTGTGTATATGGCGGCTAAGAAACTGAAGCACTATTTCGAGGAACACCCAATCAAAGTAATATGTGAAGCCCCCATATCCGACATAATGAGCAACAAGGATGCAAGTGGCATGATTGAAAAATGGGCAATTGAGCTAGCTCTTATGCGCCACAATATGGCAGAAGAGAAGCGATCAAGTCTCAGGCTGTGGCGGACTTTTTTGTGGATTGGGCCGAGGTGCAATATGAGCCACCATTGCCAGAGCCGAACTACTGGAGAATGCACTTTGACGGGTCAAAAGCGAAAACCGGGTTAGGTGCCGGAGTTGTGCTTACCTCGCCAAAGAAGGACCAGCTGAAATATGTGATGCAGATCCACTTCACTGCATCAAACAATGTTGCGGAATACGAGGCACTTGTACATGGGCTGAAAGTGGCAAAGGAGATTGGAATACGTCGGATCCAATGTTTCGGTGACTCGGATCTCGTGGTCCAGCAAGTCTCCGGACAATGGGATGCTCTGGATGCAAACATGGCATTGTACAGATTTCATGTACAGAAGATATCTAGTTACTTTGAGGGATGCGAATTTCACCATATACCCCGGGTGGAAAATGAGGCTGCCGACGTATTGTCGAAGCTCGGGTCAACCCAACAAGCAATTCCACCGGGCGTAGCATTGGAGCACCTCAGAAAACCATCTATCAGGCCATCCCCGAAGTCCGACTCAATTTTTATCCTAGAAAACCCGGAATCGGAGGCTGTGCCCATGGACATTGATGTGGGGAGTGGTTCGCAAAACCCGGGGACTGCCTTGGCAAACACGAGGACTGCCATGACAAACCCAGGGACTGCACAGCGTGATCCGGTAGAAGTTATGCCGGTCGATCATATGGAAATTGATGAGGATGTGTTCCGAGTGAGAGCTATACCAGCTTGGGCACTACCCATATTCCAATTCCTAAAGGATGGAACTTTACCCACTGAGGAATTGCTTTCTAGGCAAACTCAGAGGAGAGAAAAAGCTTACACGATCATCAATTCCGAGCTATACAAAAGGAGTGTGACCAATGTCCTCCAGCGATGTGTTGACCCGGAGGAAGGACTAGACATCCTCCAAGATATACATCAAGGGGAATGTGGGCATCATGCTTCATCCAGAGCCTTGGTAGCAAAAGCTTTTCGCCATGGGTTTTACTGGCCAAGTGCCTTGGAACAAGCAGAAGATTTGGTGAGAAAATGTAATGGCTGTCAGAGATATGCGACAAAGACACATATGCCAATGTCGGAGCTCAAGACCATACCAATTACATGGCCATTTGCCGTATGGTGCTTGGATATGGTTGGCCCATTTAAACCAGCAAGGGGGAACATGACCCACATCCTGGTCATGGTTGACAAGTTTACGGAATGGATTGAAGTGAAGCCGATAAGAAAATGTGATGGAGCCACTGCCGTAACATTCCTTAAAGACATCATCTTGAGATACGGTTATCCTCATAGTATCATAACAGATAATGGCACGAACTTTGCTGAAGGAGCATTTGCGCGTTTCTGCCGTGATAAGAAGATCCGGCTGGACGTTGCCTCGGTAGCACACCTCGCATCGAACGGACAAGTGGAAAGATCCAACGGATTGGTGTTATCCGGGATAAAACCCCGGCTTATTGAGCCGATGCAAAGATCGGCAAGGTGCTGGATAGAAGAACTACCAGCGGTACTGTGGAGTTTAAGAACGACTCCGAATTGATCAACGGGCTATACACCATTTTTTCTGGTATATGGGGCAGAAGCTGTATTACCAGCCGACATAGAGCATGACTCGCCTAGGGTCACCCAATACACAGAAGCCGAAGTGCAAGAAGCCCGGCAAAATGATGTTGATCTGCTGGAAGAAGCGAGAGAATTGGCATTGTCCAGATCCGCCATATATCAGCAAAATCTCCGACGCTATCATAGCCGGAAAGTAAGCCCCCGAATTTTCCGGGAAGGTGATCTGGTACTCCGGTTGGTACAACGTACTGCTGGCATGCATAAATTATCCCCCCATGGGAAGGGCCATTCATTGTGAGCAAAGCCTTGCACAATGATTCATATTATCTTATTGATGCAAAACCATAAGATAAAAACAAGGCGGACAGGTCCGGTGAGGAATCCAAGCGTCCAGGAAATGTAGCGCTACTTCGTACTTTCTACACTTAGCATAGAAGTTTTTGTATCCGAATCTCTCATATGTCGGCATGTATGCCGACAATGAGCTTATCAATGAAATCTTGGCACCTCGAGCAGTAACTCGGGGACTGCCTTAGTAATTTTAGTTGTCTTCTTTATTTACTGCTTATATGTCGGTTGGCATAAGTTGCTTCTACTTAGGCCGGATTAGTAGTGTCTGAGCACCAAAAACCTAACTCTTCGACTTGCTGCTATCCAACAAGATTTGGCTTCATGGCAAGCAAGAGAACAAGTTTGGAATTGCGTAGCATATGAAAAACGACTAAGGAAAGAGACTTAATCAAGCCGACGTTCGTTTTTCAGACTAACCTTGTGCTTACTTTAAATTTATTACGCCGAATTATTTTGACCTAAATCCTAAAGTTTCCAAGTATTGTTAAGTCAATTTTTGAAACTCGGATTCGTAAGTCATAAAACCGAACCAAGGTGGACACGAGCCGAGCCAAGAAATTGGTGGAACAAGAAAATGAAACTCAGGGACTACGCCCAAGTTAATCCGGCATAAAAACTTAGTAGCAAAATATAACTGATGTGCTTAGACACAATTGCACCCGGCATACCGGGGATCTGATAAATTTCAAAGTTTTCTCGCTCAAGGAGAAACAGGAGGAGGTACTTCAGCGCCAGTGGGTGCAGCCCTAGTTTTGGCTTCAGCTTCATCTTCTTCAACATCCGAGGCTTCGCTCTCATCATCCTCACCCGAGCCATCTTCAGCGTGTTCAGCATTCTCATCATCGGGGGCATCTAGGAAGCTGGGTCCCTTGTTCCATTGGTGAATGGGGGCGTATTGGATAAAGCTATGAGCGCAAGCTTTACGCCGAGCAACCCAATCCGGGTCAGTAGACCACCTTGATCCCGTGCGCATGCGCTCAAGGAGTTTGAGGTCAATTTTCTCGTACCATGTAAGCACGTAGTGGAGAACAATCTCAGCTCCGGCGCATCCAGCAGATTCTCTCCAGAGATCGAGCTGAGTCTCGCATTCCATAAGCCTGGCAAAAAGAACATACATATTCTCCGGAGTATCTTCTTCATGCCAAAAGGCGTTGAAGATCAGGATTACTACGTCCATGATATTCTTGCCATAGTTCTTCACGGTCTCGACTCGGGCAGATAAGCTGACTATCAAGTCTTCGAGATCAAGAGGAATGGAGCCAGAACCAGACGGAGTACCCCTCTGCATGTGGAACTTGGCAACATCATTGGATGCAATGACATCACTCTCTGGGAATTTACCTAAAAAATGACACAAGTGGAGTAAGTAAAGGAAGTAGACCTGGAGAGATCAATGTCGGTCGAAGGAAAGGAACTTACCAGAAATATGGCTGTGAACCCGGGTCAGTTCCTTGGTGCAATTGTCGCGCCTCTCCCGGAGTTGCACAAGTTCAGCGCTCGCTGACTCAAGCTTGACATTGGCCACATTAAGTAATTCTTGGTCCTTGGCAATCTGGAGGTTGAGGCGCTCCCACTCTTCAGTAAGTCCTGGCCAGCTTTTTGAAGTTCGGCTTGGTGCTGCGCTTTTAGCTTCTTCATATCTGCCTTGAGCTTGGCAATCTCATCATCTTTGGTTTGGAGGAGGGCAAGCCCATCATCTTTCTTTTTAAGTTCGGCCTGATGCTGTCCTGCTTGTTCGAGAAAATGCAACATCATATCAGGCACGGGCACACTATCTTCAAGTGATGCTGAAATAGTTTGTTGACCCGGCAAAGCCGAGGTATGAATGTTTGCCGAGCCAAGGAGAAAAAGAGATAGAAAGCATCGCAAGGTTGAGCAAAAATGACTTACCTTTGATTTGCTCCAATTTTTTCCTCATGATGGTATTCTCAGCTTCCACACCAGCTGCGAAATCCGAATGAGGGATTAGTTCAGTGGAAAAAGATGAAGAGAGATGGAAAATTGATAAGGAGAATAACTTACCCCTTTTCTCGTATTCGGCGAGCAGCGCACTCTGTTTTGCGCGCAGCATCTTGTGAATATCAAGGAGACGCTGAAACTCAGTGCTCCGGCGGTTGGTGGTCACCTGAAAAGAGTACCAAAAGATAGCTTAATCCTGTGCATATTCGAAGTGTACAAAATCCGGGCCAAGTGGAACTTAACCCGGCTCTAGGTGTGTGCATATTCGAAGTGTACAAAATCCGGGCCAAGTGGAACTTAACCCGACTCTAGGTGTGTGCATATTCGAAGTGTACAAAATCTGGGCCAAGTGGAACTTAACCCGGCTCTAGGTGTGTGCATATTTGAAGTGTTCAAAATCCGGGCCAAGTGGAACTAAACCCGACTCTAGGTGTGTGCATGTTCGAAGTGTACAAAATCCGGGCCAAGTGGAACTTAACCCGGCTCTAGGTGTGTGCATGTTCGAAGTGTACAAGATCCCGGCCAAGTGGAACTTAACCCGGCTCTAGGTGTGTGCATATTCGAAGTTATTAAGGAGCTACATTAGTTCTCTAAGGAGCATCCGGCCGAGTAACAAGTTACTCCCCCGGAGGCTCGGGGACTAATGGTTATATCACTAATGTCTACTGCATGTTAAGGAAAAGACGAACTAACATACCTCCATCATCTAACCCGCAAGATTAATTGCCTTGGCGGCTGTATTCATCTGGGCAGCAAATTCGGCGGGACCGAACTTCTCCGGGAGATCATCGCTGTAGACGAACTCCGCCTTGTTCCAGTTATTCACAAACTCGATCAAGGTCGGAGGGTATCGTTCGCTGCTAAGCATGTGGGGCACCACTAAACCTTTGGCATGCGCCTCCCTCCTCTCAACTTGGGCAAGGGCCGGGCTGGTGTGCAAAACAAGTTGCGCGTCAGCTGGCTCGGCAGGGGCATCCTTTAGTGGTGGAGTTTTCTTCGAAAGCATGGACGCGAGTGTGCGCTATCCAGCCTCGATGGATGCTGCCTTGGTGGCATCAGGAGCCTTTTTGCCCTTGGGCTGCTGCTGAGAAGTTGAGGTGGCTGCAGCGGATTTGCCCTTGGGAGCTGCCGCTGCTGCTGCTGTTGTTGCTTTTGCGGCTGGTGCTGGGGTTGGTGCTGGTACTGGTGCTGGTTTCTGCTTCGACGGAGGTGCTGAGGGAACCTCGGTGGTAGCTGGTTGCGGCGGAGCCGAAGTGGTGGTTGTTGCTGCCTCGGCAGAGCCAGTCTCCCCCGCTCCAAGGTTGCCCTCTGAAATGGGGCTCAACGGGCGTGAATCATCGCCACGAGGAGGAGAAGGGCTGTGTCAGAGCGGCGACGCAATGCCGGATCCACTCTGTGGGACCTCCACCGTGGCCCTGCCAAATCAAATAATGTATGATGAGAAACTATAACACAAGAAGAACAAGTGAATAGCAAAGAGAGCAAGGCTTACTCATCCGAGGTCAGAGGCTCTTTGGGCTTCCGAGCCCTCTGAGCTGTGGCCTTGGTTGCAGGCTTGGTGGCAGCTATGTCCCCGGACTTCTTTCGCCTTTTGGCTGGCTGAGAAGGTTTGGAGGAAGAAGTGGATGCAGCTCCCCTCTTCTTCTTCGGCGCGATCGGCACAGGCTCACCCACGGCAAGGGGAGGTTCTTCATGGATCTGCCCACCGGGGTTAGTGATGCCGGAAAAGCATAAGAAAGGGACACAGCATCAAATGCTTCCATCACCTCAACATCCGAATCATCTTCATCGTCGGGCCAATCTCTAATAGAAGAGAGTTTACCGGTGGGTCGCTTGGTCGCATCCGCCATCGGAAGGAACATCTCCTGATCCGGTTCCTCCTCGTCCGAGGTGTCCCGGTCAGGCGCCCATTTGAGGGAAGGCTTGGTGCCATCCTCGATGGTTTGCTGAAGAAACATCTAAGGAAAAGGAAAGACAACAGGATTAAAACCTACAACAAAAGACCGACATATGACTTAATTCGGAAGAAAGTTTGGAGCACGAGACTTACCGAAGGAGGAAGCCTATCTCAGCCAAAGTGTTCAATTCCCCACGTCCACTCAGATGAGAAGTCTTTGTGGGTGGTGAACAGGGCCTTGACCCGATGGTAGATCTCAGTGTTGCTCAGCTCGAAAGACGAGGTCCGGTTGGGGTCGCGGCCCCAGCTCATGTGACACACTTTATGTGTGCGTTTCTAGAGGGGGAGATCCGGTTGCGGACAAATGTGATCATGGCATCCTCGTTGCGCAATCCGAGATCCTTCAGCTCCTTGAACCTCTTGTTGACTTGGTTCGCCAAGACCGTGGGCTTCTTGGGGATAACGTCCCACAAATCCGGGTTAGGAGGACCCGGAGTATAGGGGAGCAGCCGGATCAGATCTTCGGTGGTGCTGTTCCAGACATAGAAGAAAGTTCGGGCCCATCCCTTGCAAGAGTCAAGCCCCATGACTCAGGGGAAGACGGATAGCTTCTAGGGAGTGATTGACGCGACGCCAACCTGCGTGAGCTGTTTGTCCTCCGGGTCAAGTTCTCTGTTCAGAATGACGTTCCGGCGAAGGCCAAAGAACCGGATCCATAGCTCCTTCGTGGGCCATAGTCCGGCATAACCTTCGATCATGGAGGTGAAGGCGGAGAGAGATGTGATGGCATTAGCTGGAAGGTGGTGCGGCTGGAGCTCGTACGTACTAAGCCAGTCATGGAAAAATTCGCTCACTGGCAGACCAAATCCGTGTTGAAAATGAGATAGGAACACCACATACTCACCCGGATTGGGTGAGGGGGCAAGTTCGGCGGAAGCGAGGCGTGCGGCGACGCCCTCCGGGATGCGCCTGGTGCGGTAAAGCCAATCCAGGTCATCCTGGCAGACCCAGGATCCAGCCCACCCGCCGCGGTCGGTGTGATGTTATGATACAGTTAACGAAGGGCCACAGGGCGCAGCGGATCCCATGATGTGACGTTATGATACAGTTAACGAGGAGGCAGGCACGACATGACTTGTGCAACAGTAACTTCTGACAATAAGGCGGTTGCTGTTGCTGGCCCTTAAAATGAGGCAAAGTAATGATTAGCCTCCACGTGGGGAAGCGTACGAGAGAAGGAAGAATGACCCGGATGAGTACGAGGTAACCCGGCCAGCAAGTAAAAACTTGAAATGAGCCAAGGGAAAATAAACCTATGGAATCCGAATTAGGAGGTAACTCGGAGATGGAGCAAGAGTCTTAGTAAAATTGAACCTGCTGTGGCCTTAGCGGCTAAGGCAGCTAAGACCGCACCAGCTTCGGGGACTAATGTTGGGGGGATACCCCCGGGTAGGGTCACGCCGGGGTATAATGGCCTAGTTAGCCAAGGTATGACAAGGTCAAAGCAAGTGCTGGCCGAGTTACCTCAAGGCAGGCCGGATCACGGAGTAACCCGGACCAGGGGACGTCCACCTAACTTGGTCTCAACCAACTTAAGACGTATGTAAGATGTATCTAACTTGTATGCAGGAACAGGTGTGGCCGGATCAACTATGTGGGATCCGGGTTATATCAAGCTTGTAAGAGAAGGAAGGTATCTCGCTGGTCAAAGGTGACCACTGTACGCAAAGCATGAGCGAAGCGGACAGAGGCAGGACCGCCGAGGCGTGGCCGGCAAGGGTGACGAAGCCTATGTCGGATGACGCAGGCGCTGCAGAGGCTCACGTAGCCTCTGCATGGATGACGCGGGGATAAATTGACCCGGTCGGTTTACTATCTTGGGAGGAGGCATATTCCCTAGAATATGCCTCCACGTATGCCCTAAGTGGAGACCTAGCCAGCCCTATATCAGGAGGGCTAGGGCCTCTGTAGAAAGGGCTGGTTGATCTCAAGTGTTTTGTGATTTTACTAGTGTAATCCTGAGGGCTAGCTAGTGGTGAGAGTAAGAGAGTTCTTCTTCCCCCTCTCCCCAATACGGCTCAAGGAGCACTTGTAATCTGTGAAGGTGAATCAAATAGAAATCTACCGTGTGTGGAATCACCACACTATCCCTCCCTGGATTCCCCTAGTGCATTTAGTCCCCACCTTTAGCCTATCCATGGCATCTGCCATGACACCACCACGACACCCGAAGCCATCTCCATCGATCTCCACCACCATCTCCATCGCTGTTGCTGATTCCCATGATGACGAGGGAGTAGATCTTCCTTGAGGCTAAGGGTTCTACCGGTAGCTATGTGTTCATCTCTCTCTCTCTCTCTCTATGCATGATCATATTGTGATCATGAGCTTTGTAATCAAGTAGATCTACCTTGCTACTCAAGTGCTTTAATAGATCTTTGGCTCTCCCCATGTGTGTGAAAGTGACAGCGTGCACACCATGGTGGCACTTAGGCTAGAGATTACAAATACTTGTTATGAGTTACATTTAGAGTTGGATGTCTCTATGAAATTGTGGTGTTTGTTGGAACAATCTAGTGCTCAAGGTGACAATGTGGGGTTATCTAGATGCGGAAAGCGAACTTTGAGGTGTGCTGTTATAGCCCTACCATGGATTAGAGTGTCCAACCGAGAGTAGTTCAGAGTAGTATCATGAAGAGAAGATATTTATATGAGAGTGTTCACTAGTGAAAGTATGATCCCTATGCCTTGTTTCTAAGCATTGAAACACCGTTCGCAACTAGATCTGTTACATGTTTGCATGCTGCCATCTTTATTTCAGTTTGCCTTTAGTCTCTTCCACGCCATCAAGCTATTTTCTGGCACCGTTGTCTTATATCCATACCATTTGTATTTCACTATCTCTCTGCCGAACTAGTGCACCTATACACCTGACAAGTGTATTGGGTGTGTTGGGGACACAAGATACTTCTTGTATCTTGATTGCAGGGTTGCTTGAGAGGGATACCTTTGACCACTTCTACCTTGAGTTCAATAAACCTTGGGTAATCCACTTAAGGGAAACTTGCTGCTGTTCCACAAACCTCTGCACTTAGAGGCCCAACAACTGTCTACAAGAATAGAAGTGCGTAGACATCAAGCTATTTTCTGGCGCCGTTGCCGGGGAGGTAAGGTAAAAGGTACTCACATCCTCCGGTGTGAGTGCTCGAAGTTATTTCCTTTAGATTCTACAATTTTGACTTTTTGTTTCTTGTTTCCCTAGTTAGGCTTAATGGAAAACAACAACAAAATTAGAGAGCTTTATAGTATTTATCTTGAGTTAGGACATGAAGTGTTTGAAGAGAAAATTAAAAAACGTATGGAACTTTATTTACATGATAATAGCAATGCTATTTGTATTAATTCTTTGAACACCATTATTGCTAATGCTATGGAAAAGTCTAAGCTTGGGGAAGCTTGTTTTTATGAAGATGATCTTTTTAGTCCCCCAAGCACGGAGGAGAAAATTTACTTTGATGATACTATGCCTCCAATATATGATGATTACAATGATGAATATGATATTTTCAGTCCACCTACTATTGAGGAGAAAATTAATTATGATTACAATATGCCTCCTATATTTGATGATTATGGTGATGATAATAATAATGATAGCTATTTTTTTGAATTTGCTCCCACTATGATTAATAAGAATAACTATGCTTATGTGGAGAGTAATAATCATTTTATGCATGTGGCTCATGATAAGAATGTTTTATATGATAGTTATATGGTTAATTTTATTCATGATGCTACTGAAAGTTATTATGAGAGAGGGAAACATGGTTTTATGTATCTCAACAATATTAGGTTTCCCCTCTTTATGTTGAAATTTTTGAAGTTGCACTTGTTTTACTTTCCTATGCTTGTTGCTTTGTGCTTTCATGACTTGTTTCTTTACAAGATTCCTATGCATAGGAAGTGGGTTAGACTTAAATGTGTTTTGAATTTGCTTCTTGATGCTCTCTTTTACTTCAATTCATATTTCCTATGTGAGCATCTTCTCAAACTATCATGCCTAACTTAAAGGCGTTAAAGAAAAGTACTTATTGGGAGATAAACCAAAAGTTTTAGATGAGTCTTGGAAGTTATTACCTCTATAATAACTTCTCCTTATCCTTTTTATTTGCTTTTTGTGCCAAGAGTAACTTCTAATGAGAGAGAAGTAATGCTTGGGAAAGTTGCTGTCCCGAAACAGATTTCTGTTCTTCACCGTAAAAATTCGTGTAAAATCTCTATACGTCGATTTGAGGCGTGAATGTTTGTGCTTCTTCCCTAGGTTGTTATCTAACTTTCGTTAGTTCAACACTTTTCGATTTGAGCAACATAAGGTCTTCAAAAAAATTGTTTTTACCTGATGGTATGTTTTGACAGATTTCTGGCATTATTTGCATTTGCTTCTTGTCGGTTTCTTTTTGAGTTCTTTTGGAGAATTGAGCTTTTTGAGGGAAGTGCTACAGTAGCTTGTGTTTTAATGGAAGTTTTATTGGTGTTGAAACTGAACCCAAAGACTTATTATCTTGAGTGCACTAATGTTGCTAATAAAGATTGTGTGAAGTTTTGTATGAAGGAAAAAATTTCAGGTGTATGGAAGGAATGATGTAATGAGATGAAGAATGTACTAAAGCTTAAGCTTGGAGATGCCACGCATGTCATCCCAAGAAATATCCAAGAAGTACAATCATCAAAGCTTGGGGATGCACAAGGCATCGAGAATATCACTTTGCGACCCGAAAGTTGGGGTGGACAGGCAACGTGGTACCCAAGTTGATTTTTATCACCGCGATTCGAAAAGTTGGGGCGCCAATTGCTGAGAGGGGTCTTTCGAGTGAATGATGGCCAAACCAAATATTTTCAAATCGCGCCCATTAAGTCAGGATATTCCGTTACACTAGTTCCTGCTTTGCCCCTCCTTCGCCGGTCACTCTTCTTAGCCACCCTGCACGTGTCGTAGGGGCAAATCCATTACTGTACTTTCCTAACTCTCGACACTAAATCTTGCTGCGGTGGCGGTGGCAGTCCCTTTTCTTCCCTTCCCCGACCCTAAATCTGCTGGCGGCGGAGGACCTTTTTTCTCCCTCCCCCGACACTGAATCCGGCGGCGGCCCAGCATGTCTTGCAAGGCGAAGGTTGTAGCTATGTCGCCGATTGAAAAGGGTCCGTCGGGGCCCAAGTCTGGGGCTCAACGCGTAGCTGCGGCGAGGTCTTCAGCCCCGGTTAGCGAGGAGGCCAGCAAGGATTCTGCTCCCAAGGTACCTACGAGTAGCGGGTTGAAGAGAAAAGCAAGGCCAACGGCGGATTGTTCGGCTCCGGTGGGCGGATGCAGCACTCAGATCTCGAAGAAAAAAACCCGGGAGAAGAGCGAGAGGTGAATTTTTCTTATCTGAGTCTTATCTTGCAACTAGATTAGTTACGGCATGATAGAATCGATTGAACTGAAATGTTCCCCTTTTTAATCAAATTAGGCACAATTTTGATACAAGTGACCTATATGAGTTCACAGTTCATGTTCGGCAGTACACTACAAAGCTTGATTTTGGTTGCGAGAGGGTTGTGTTCGGGCAAGATGTGCATCTGCTTGTGAATTGCAAAGAGGTTGTGTTTATTTCGCAGCTGGTAGATATGCTTGCCGCTAGAATTCCCTGGGGTTCTAGACAGAGGACAAAATTGGTGTGGCGCAACATGAATGATACCTATCAGCAAATTGAGCACTCCTATGAGCTTCAGATGGTTTGGGAGTGTTGTGCAGCTGATCGTAAGGTGAAAGTTGAAGCGATGATTGATGATATGTATGTAGATGCTGGAGATCTTGCTGCCAGAGCTTCTGCTCCTAGAGAATACAGACCAATAGATGCTGATCTGGATAAGTTCAGTATACGCATAGAGGTGGATTCATACATGGCAAAACTTGATGAGGGAGTTAATAAGCCAGTTTCGTCATGTACTGCGGAGATCACTATCGATTCTAAAAACATAACTCTTGATGAAATGAGAGAGATGATCGGTAAGGAAATCACTATTGGCCCTAAGCAGATGGCAAAAATCCGATGGTGGCATCATAAGAAGCAGCATTTCATAGATGTTTTGGATACTGAAGATCTTATGCAGATTATGTGGCGAAAGAAGCAAACCAGGAAGGTGTTCTTCCTTGGTACCATTTCTGATGTTGTTGAACAGGTTATAGTGGATGTAGATGCCCCTGTAGTGGCTGAACACAATGAGGTGGTCGACGTAGATGAGATCTGATGAGAGCTGCTACCCTGGGCTTGTCATATGGACCGCGGGTTTCCCCTGCCTGTATTTGTAATATTGACTGCTGTTGCATTTAGAGCGTGCTTCTGTGATTATGTTTGTTGAGAGATTGCGATATAATGTTGTGCGAGCTGTTGAGATTTTCGGACATGTCACTCACTGAAACCATCGTTGTTGTAATAATACATAAGTACATTGTAGTTGACATGATTATGTTTCTTAAGATGACGTACCATACTTGTTTCAGTTATTATGTTTGTTGGGACATTGTAATGTAATGTTTTGTGAAACCATGACTGGACTAGTGATGCATAAATACATTGTTGTTGACTTGATTATGTTTCTTGAGATGATGTACTGTACTTGTTTCTGATATTTTGTTTGTTGAGAGACTGTAATGTAATGTTTTGCGAAACCATGACAGGACAAGTGATGTGTAAGTACCTTGTAGTCGACATGATTTTGTTTCTTGAGTTGATGTAATATACTTGTTTCTGTGATTACGTTTGTTGAGAGATTGTAATGTGATGTTTTGTGAAACCATGTTGTGGTTATGTTTGTTGGGAGATTATAATGTAATGTTTTGTGAAACCATGACTGAGGGTTGTGTTCGGGCAAGATGTACTGTACTTGTTTCTGATATTTTGTTTGTTGAGAGACTGTAATGTAATGTTTTGCGAAACGATGACAGGACAAGTGATGTGTAAATACCTTGTAGTTGACATGATTTTGTTTCTTTGGATGATGTAATATACTTTATGTTTTCGTTAGGCAATGAAATTGGGATGGAGGGAGTGCAGGTTTAACATTTCAAACGAGAATGTGTGAAGAGAATCCATATCAGGCAGGAGACAGTAATCCAGGGAGAGGGCATGGTATCCATTAAACTATTGTAACATGCCAATTTAGTCATCATTGCAGTGGTAGAAGGGCTGTTGTTCTCTCTCTCTCTCTCGTCGACGCCGTCGCCGTCGCCGTCGCCATCGCCGTTGCATTCGCCATGCTGTCCTTGAACGGCGAGGACGACCAGTCGAGCAGTGACAGCCTTCTCTCCGACATCGAGTATTCCTTCCACGATGTGAGTTCCTCTGTTTTCTCGGGCTAGGGTTAGGCAATGGTAAATCACTCGATCTGAGCCCGACCAGATGTGCATGCAATCGTGTTCGATTTCAGCTTTGCGTTTACCTATAGGTACCAAGGACGATCTACGACTCCGAATGGGAGGGCCTAGATCTCGATGGAGAAGTGCCATGTGACCATGGGCTAAAACTGAGGAGATATGTTGCATTCCAAGACAGTAACACTAGGAGAAGGTTTTGGGTTGTACAAATCAGGTTTGTTTACAATATGTGCATCTGTGACATGAAGTAAAATGTATCGTGCATGTTCATAACACTATAGTGTGTTTGTTTTTAGGTTGGCCCGGTGTGTAAAGCAGTAGAGTGGGTGGATCTTGAGTGGCCAGATGCACTTAAGAAATGTTTGGCACAGTTATGGGAGATGTATGAGTTGGAAAGGTCGGGGAGATTTACTGATCTAAGTGATGCAACTGAAAAAAATTATAAGCTGTCGGTACAAAATAAGGAGCTGGAACAAAAAATCGAGAATTTGCAGTCAAAGCTAACTGACGGAATGGATGGGAGCTTCGTTGTTGGAACTGCAAAGAAGCTTCAGGATAGTCACAGGTTGCTGATTCATAATGCAGAAAAGGAGAGGGATCAGCTCAGGGAAGACAAGAAGAAGCTAGAGTGCTGCATTGCGGATCTGTTGAAGGAACTGAAGAAGGCGCGCGAGGGTGAACAAGGACAGACTATAAAGGATAAAGGAAATTCGAGATGAATAATTTATGTTGTACCAATGCCTGAAACTAGTTAATTGTAAGACTTGCAGTTGCGCTTTCCGAACTAAGCCAAACTCAATCCTCAAGCAAACTAATTTCGGATGAACACACATATCGTGCATATAGTTAAGTTCACACTTACAAAATCACCACTGCAGAGGATAAACCAGGCAGTTCAGTACTAAATAGACATATGTTGTGTTCAAGCGAGCCTGGCCCGGAGCTGCCTGTTTTCCTCCCTAAGATTGGCCAGCTCCTTTAGTACTATGTCGTGCTTCAGCTGTAGGTTCCAGCGCTCCGTCACATGGCAGAGAATTTTGTCTGTAGCCATACGATTTTCCTTCAAGATCCCTTTCATGATCTCCGTCTGCTTCCTAGCCGAGGCACGACCTTCACTGTGTAGCTTCGTCCATTCAGCGTTTAACTCCTTCAGTTTCTGGCACTTGTCAGAAAGGACCACGAATTCAGGGCGCAGTTGGTCAAAGGCCAGTTTCTGGGAATTCCGCTTCTCCCTTTGGATTGCTATCTTGTCATTTAGCCAGGTCGCCAGGTCCTAGTCGATCTTTCACCTCTTTCCTTGCAACAAAAATACATGGTATGGTTTGTTCAGTTCTCTAGGACAAGCTAGTTAGTTTCCATAATTAACTGAATCGACTAGTGTCACTGTCATAATTTCAAGGAAGAAGCAATCTAGGACTAATCAACATTTTATGAATCGACTAGAGGCACTGTCATAATTTCAATTTCAAAGACAAATAAGATTTATCAGCAGTTTAGTGTGCTGTGGGTTTTTCCCAATATCACCAAATAGTAGTGGGAGAGTGGGAAACTCATAATGCAGAAACCCCTGTCCAGATACATATGGAAAGAGAACATGGTGTCCATTCATGAACATGAACACCAACACATGTCCAGATAGATAAGGAGTTGCCCTAGGATTCTTATTGCACCCTATAATAGGAAGCAGACATGGACATTGCTCCCTGAACCCTAAACATTACAAAAGGAGAGGAGGACGAACTGGTATTCGTGTCCCCGCTAAAGGGAATCAGACTTGGGCATTGCTCCGGTACGCCTCCAGACATGCCCTTAGCTCCTCATTCTCTTTCAGAACACCCTCGAGTACGGTGATCCCTCTGCTCATGTCCGCCTTCATCTCCTTGACTACATCCAGGCAACGGTTCATGTCATGGTAGGCTCGGATGGTAGCCTTGGTTTCCTCGACGCGTCCTCTGAGTGCCTCGCTGACTTCGTCCTGCAGGAGAATGCACCTTTCCACGAGATTCTTCTTCTCCTCCGTGAGCTCGTTGATTATCTTGATGGCCTGTTCTTGCCTGATCAAGTTACGGTCGAGCACTTTCTGCAGCCTAACGACGTCACGTGCAAAATCTAGCGAGATCTCCTTCTGCACAGATAATTGCTTGCGTAGGCTCTCATTAGCTTGGGTGAGGGAGCGTGCAAGCTCATGTTGGTTGGCAATCTTGGAACTGATCGCGGCCACCTTCTCACGGTACTCGGCCTTCGATCACTGCATCGTTCATGTTAATTGAAATAGGAATTCGACAATTACACTCCAGGTCCCAGGTGAATACTAATACAGATCAAAAAAATCCCCGTTGAATATATTGGCCACAGTGTTAAAAAATGGACCTGGAGATCAAAAAAATCCCCGTTGAATATATTGACCACGATAAACTAATCCTAATCACAAAAAATCCATAGTGAATCTATGAACAGCGGTATTAAGGAAAGACCAAGAGATCCAGTCATATTCATGAAAAAAAATACAACTCGCAAAATAAGAAGGAAAACCAATGCGGGGCGGACAACATCTAAGAAATCCACATCATAACTCGGAGAAATAACAGCGTGGAGATTTTCTACCTCGCTGAGACATGGAACGGGTCCTGCAACACCTCCGTCGTGGTGGATTCGGGCTCCACGGCCGACCTGTAATACGTAGAAGAGGAAGAGCCAGAAGAAGAAGAAAAACAAGAAGAAGCTGATTATGATCATGATGGAGAGGGAGATGGAGAAGAAGTAGAATAAGGAGGCCGTACCGGGAGGAGCCCTCGCCTGCTAGAACATTCGGCGCCATTGTCGGGGGAGATTAGGCCTCGATGAGAGGGTGGGCTTGAGCGGCTGGTAGAGCAAGAAGTGCCTCGCGGCGATTTCTCTCCCTTTTCTCCACGAGGATCGTCGACCGGCCTCTCCCCCTCCCCGGTGGAGCCATGGCTTGCAGGGTGAGTGTGGCAGAGGCAGGAGGAAGGAGATAGTGATTATTAGTGTGGGAGAAGAGTGAAGAGTATAGGCTGTGGTCCAGTAGTACTAGTACTAATATACAAGACCACCGTGTATGGTCTACCTTCTCAAAGAAGCCAGGGAGGCAGGGATAGGGAATCGATGGGACTTGTCTTTATTGCGATGGACACTTCAATGGTCTTCGGCGCCGCCAAAAATACAGTATATAATAAGGGGAGTGCGAGCCGGGTGGTCGTCACGGGAATCGGCGTGCGTGTGTCACGTGTTGATGGGGCAATGACGCGCATAACTGGTGCACGATCACGTTGGTACGTCCAACTCCGTCGAACTCCATGTGACAGGCACGCACGGGATATTTACGAGTCTAGAATACGCTGTGCCACTTTAGTTGTGATCAAATTATGTTCAGTACGCGAGATATTACTTTTTTTTGATAATCGACAAATGCACGCGTGGACACGACGCACGAAACCACTGCTCGTCCTTGATCATATCGGCAACCCACTCTGTGTACCCTCCATCGACCATTTGGAGCAACTACCTCGAGCACGGTGCCCCCTCGCCGTGGCAATGGCAGGTCCAAGCCATCCACTGACCGCCCTGCGTCCCCGGCTCTTCACTGCATCGTCCGCGCTCGTGAGTCTCCTGCTGAGGCAGCACGTCGTGTCCGACCGCGCCAGGATCCATCGACATCGGCACTCGAGGACACTACGACGTCGAAGCTCGTACCGGCCGCGCAGGAGGAGCGTGGGGTACCTACAGCGTCGGACGAGCGCAAAGTAGCAGCCATGATGAGCGCAAAGTAGCAGCCAGGACGAGCGCAAAGTAGCAGCCAATACGGACAAAAAGAGGAACGAGAAGAAGACCAGGAAGAAGAGAGGAGATAGCTATTTGGACGAGTCCGAATCGGCCAACGAGGAGGCGTTCATCGATCAGTTGGAGGTAGGAGCGGAGGAGAGTGACGTGGACCCGTGGGACTACGAAGAGGAGGAGGAGGACTCCGACGAGGAGATAGCGCGCTTATTCGAGGAAGGGGGCGGTGTCAAGTTGTCAAAGGAGGGCACCGACGGCGGCGATGGCGGGGACCATGGCGTTGACGAAGACGAGGACGAACCGGAAGACGAAGACGATGGCTTCTTCAAAATATGATGATTTATTTTATTTATTTTAGTTAGACAGATGGATTTTCACTTGGTTATGGGGGTTTAGTATCGGTGGCACGGATAGAGAGGTGGCACGGATTGACCATGCATAAAAAAAGTGGAGAAGGGAGGCATTATCCTGCCTGTTGGATCACATGGGATCAACGGTTGGTGGAGACGATCCGCGTGACATCTCCGTCAGCCAATCAGGGCATAGCACCCAGAGTGAGCACATGTTTGGGATGTCCACACGTTTGGGCTTTTGTGAGATTTGTGAGACAGAGAGAGAGGGAAAATCTCTTTTCACAATCCGCTTATGGATCCACCCATACAATTCAAATGTCATTGCATTTGTGCTCTTTTCAAATCCACCCATGGATCCACCAGTGTCATTTTGCATGTGTGTTATTTTTAGTAACAACAACCAGAGTCATTTTGCATGTGTGATCTCTTCACATACCACCTATGGATCCACCAATGTCATTGCATGTGTGTTCTTTTCACTAACAACAACCAGAGTCATTGCATGTGTGTTCTTTTCACATACCACATATGGATCACAAGTGTCATTGCATGTGTGTTCTCTTCACAATCCACCTATGGATCCACCAGTGTCATTGCATGTGTATTCTTTTTAGTAACAACAACCAGAGTCATTTTGCATGTGTGTTCTTTTCACAAACCACCTATGGATCCACCAGTGTCACTGCATGTGTGTTCTTTTCACAATCCACCCATGGATCCACTAGTGTCATTGCATGTGTGTTCTTTTTAGTAACAACAACCAGAGTCATTTTGCATGTGTGATCTCTTCACATACCACCTATGGATCCACCAGTGTCATTGAATGTGTGTTCTTTTTAGTAACAAAAACTAGAGTCATTGAAATGTGTGTTCTTCTCACATACCACCTATGGATCCACCAGTGTCATTGCATGTGTGTTCATTTCACTAACAACAACCAGAGTCATTGCATGTGTGTTCTTTTCACATAGCACATATGGATCCACCAGTGTGATTTAAATGTGTGTTCTCTACAGAGACCACACATGGATCCACCGGTGTCATTGCATGTGTGTTCTTTTTAGTAACAACCAGAGTCATTTTGCATGTGTTTTCTTTTCACATACCATATATGGATCCACCAGTGTCATTGCATGTGTGTTCTTTTCACAATCCACCCATGGATCCACCGGTGTCATTGCATGTGTGTTCTTTTTAGTAACAACCAGTGTCATTTTGCATGTGTCTTCTTTTCACATACCATCTATAGATCCACTCAGTCATTGAACGTGTTTTCTTTTCACAATCCACCCATGGAGCCCACCAGTGTCATTTTGCATGTGTGTTCTTTTTAGTAACAACAACCAGAGTCATTTTGCACGTGTGTTCTTTTCACATACCACCTATGGATCAACCAGTGTCATTGCACGTGTGTTCTCTTCACAATCCACCTATGGATCCACCAGTGTCATTGCATGTGCTCTTTTTAGTAACAACAACTAGAGTCATTGCATGTGTGCTCTCTTCAGAGACCACACATGGATCCACCAGTGTCATTGCTTGTGTGTTCTTTTTACTAACAACAACAAGAGTCGTTGAAATGTGTGCTCTCTTTAGAGACCACACATGGATCCACGAGTGTCATTGCATGTGTGTACTTTTCACTAACAACAACAAGAGCCATTGCATGTGTGTTCTTTTCACATACCAGATATGGATCCACCAGTGTCATTGCATGTGTGTTCTTTTCACAATCCACCCATGGATCCACCAGTGTCATTCCATGTGTTCTTTTAGTAACAACCAGAGTCATTTTGCATGTGTGTTCTTTTCACATACCACCTATGGATCCACCAGTGTCATTGCATGTGTTTTCTATTCACTATCCACCCATGGATCCCACCAGTGTCATTTTGCATGTGTGTTCTTTTTAGTAACAACAACCAGAGTCATTTTGCATGTGTGATCTCTTCACATACCACCTATGGATCCACCAGTGTCATTGCATGTGTGTTCTTTTTAGTAACAACAACCAGAGTCATTGAAATGTGTGTTCTTCTCACATACCACCTATGGATCCACCAGTGTCATTGCATGTGTGTTCATTTCACAATCCACCTATGGATCCACCAGTGTCATTGCATGTGCGTTCTTTTTAGTAACAACAACCAGAGTCATTTTGCATGTGTGTTCTTCTCATATACCACATATGGATCCACCAGTGTCATTGCATATGTGTTCTTTTCACTAACAACAACCAGAGTCATTGCATGTGTGTTCTTTTCACATACCACATATGGATCCACCAGTGTGATTGGATGTGTGTTCTTTTTAGTAACAACAACCAGTCATTTTGCATGTGTGTTCTTTTCACATACCACCTATAGATCCACCAGTGTTATTGCATGAGTGTTCTCTTCACAATCCACCTATGGATCCACTAGTGTCATTGCATGTGTGTTCTTTTCACTAACAACAACCAGAGTCATTGCATGTGTGTTCTTTTTACCAACAACAACAAGAGTCATTGAAATGTGTGGCTCTCTTCAGAGACCACACATGGATCCACCAGTGTCATTGCATGTGTGTTCTTTTCACTAACAAAAACCAGAGTCATTGCATGTGTGTTCTTTCACATACCACCTATGGATCCACCAGAGTCATGTTGCATGTGTGATCTCTTCACATACCATCTATGGATCCACCAGTGTCATTGCATGTGTGTCTTTGAGTAACAACAGCCAGAGTCATTGAACTGTGTGTTCTTCTCACATACCACCTATGGATCCACTAGTGTCATTGCATGTGTGTTCATTTCACTAACAACTACCAGATTCATTTTGCGTGTGTGATCTCTTCACATACCACCTATGGATCCACCAGTGTCATTGCATGTGTGTTCTTTTTAGTAACAACAACTAGAGTCATTGAAATGTGTGTTCTTCTCATATACCACCTATGGATCCACCAGTGTCATTGCACGTGTGTTCATTTCATAATCCACCTATGGATCCACCAGTGTCATTGCATGTGTGTTCTTTTTAGTAACAACAACCAGAGTCGTTTTGCATGTGTGTTCTTCTCACATACCACCTATGGATCCACCAGTGTCATTGCATGTGTGTTCTTTTTAGTAACAACAACAAGTGCCATTGCATGTGTGTTCTCTTTAGAGACCACACATGGATCCACCAGTGTCATTGTATGTGTGTTCTTTTTACTAATAACAACAAGAGTCATTGAAATGTGTGCTCTCTTCAGAGACCACACATGGATCCACCAGTGTCATTGCATGTGTGTTCTACATGTGTGTTCTGTTCACTAACAACAACCAGAGTCATTGCATGTGTGTTCTTTTAACATACCACATATGGATCACCAGTGTCATTGCATGTGTGTTGTCTTCGCAATCCACCTATGGATCCACCAGTGTCATTGCATGTGTGTTCTTTTCACAAACCACCTATGGATCCACCAGTGTCACTGCATGTGTGTTCTTTTCACAATCCACCCATGGATCCACTAGTGTCATTGCATGTGTGTTCTTTTTAGTAACAACAACCAGAGTCATTTTGCATGTGTGATCTCTTCACATACCACCTATGGATCCACTAGTGTCATTGAATGTGTGTTCTTTTTAGTAACAACAACTAGAGTCATTGAAATGTGTTATCTTCTCACATACCACCTATGGATCCACCAGTGTCATTGCATGTGTGTTCATTTCACTAACAACAACCAGAGTCATTGCATGTGTGTTCTTTTCACATACCACATATGGATCCACCAGTGTGATTTAAATGTGTGTTCTCTACAGAGACCACACATGGATCCACCGGTGTCATTGCATGTGTGTTCTTTTTAGTAACAACCAGAGTCATTTTGCATGTGTTTTCTTTCACATACCATATATGGATCCACCAGTGTCATTGCATGTGTGTTCTTTTCACAATCCACCCATGGATCCACCGGTGTCATTGCATGTGTGTTCTTTTTAGTAACAACCAGTGTCATTTTGCATGTGTCTTCTTTTCACATACCATCTATGGATCCACTCAGTCATTGAACGTGTTTTCTTTTCACAATCCACCCATGGAGCCCACCAGTGTCATTTTGCATGTGTGTTCTTTTAGTAACAACAACCAGAGTCATTTTGCACGTGTGTTCTTTCACATACCACCTATGGATCAACCAGTGTCATTGCATGTGTGTTCTCTTCACAATCCACCTATGGATCCACCAGTGTCATTGCATGTGTTCTTTTTAGTAACAACAACTAGAGTCATTGCATGTGTGCTCTCTTCAGAGACCCAACATGGATCCACCAGTGTCATTGCTTGTGTGTTCTTTTTACTAACAACAACAAGAGTCGTTGAAATGTGTGCTCTCTTTAGAGACCACACATGGATCCACGAGTGTCATTCCATGTGTGTTCTTTTCACTAACAACAACAAGTGTCATTGCATGTGTGTTCTTTTCACATACCAGATATGGATCCACCAGTGTCATCGCATGTGTGTTATTTTCACATTCCACCCATGGATCCAGCAGTGTCATTGCATGTGTTCTTTTTAGTAACAACCAGAGTCATTTTGCATGTGTGTTCTTTTCGCATACCACCTATGGATCCACAAGTGTCATTGCATGTGTTTTCTATTCACTATCCACCCATGGATCCCACCAGTGTCATTTTGCATGTGTGTTCTTTTTAGTAACAACAACTAGACTCATTTTGCATGTGTGATCTCTTCACATACCACCTATGGATCAACCAGTGTCATTGCATTGTGTTCTTTTTAGTAACAACAACCAGAGTCATTGAAATGTGTGTTCTTCTCACATACCACCTATGGATCCACCAGTGTCATTGCATGTGTGTTCATTTCACAATCCACCTATGGATCCACCAGTGTCATTGCATGTGCGTTCTTTTTAGTAACAACAACCAGAGTCATGTTGCATGTGTGTTCTTCTCATATACCACATATGGATCCACTAGTGTCATTGCATGTGTGTTCTTTTCACTAACAACAACCAGAGTCATTGCATGTGTGTTCTTTTTACCACAACAACAAGAGTCATTGAAATGTGTGTTCTCTTCAGAGACCACACATGGATCCACCAGTGTCATTGCATGTGTGTTCTTTTCACGAACAACAACCAGAGTCATTGCATGTGTGTTCTTTTCACATACCACCTATGGATCTACCAGAGTCATGTTGCATGTGTGATCTCTTCACATACCACCTAATGGATCCACCAGTGTCATTGCATGTGTGTTCATTTTAGTAACAACAACCAGAGTCATTGAACTGTGTGTTCTTCTCACATACCACCTATGGATCCACCAGTGTCATTGCATGTGTGTTCATTTCACTAACAACTACCAGAGTCATTTTGCATGTGTGATCTCTTCACATACCACCTATGGATCCACCAGTGTCATTGCATGTGTGTTCTTTTAGTAACAACAACCAGAGTCATTGAAATGTGTGTTCTTCTCACATACCACCTATGGATCCACCAGTGTCATTGCATGTGTGTTCATTTCATAATCCACCTATGGATCCACCAGTGTCATTGCATGTGTGTTCTCTTCAAAGACCACACATGGATCCACCAGTGTCATTGTAT
>OU342744.1:212760125-212846553 GCA_910589775.1 Avena eriantha | reverse complement strand
GTTCATTTCATAATCAACCTATGGATCCACCAGTGCCTTGCATGTGTGTTCTTTTTAGTAACAACAACTAGAGTCATTTTGCATGTGTGTTCTTCTCACATACCACCTATGGATCCACTAGTGTCATTGCATGTGTGTTATTTTTAGTAACAACAACCAGTGCCATTGCATGTGTGTTCTCTTCAGAGACCACACATGGATCCACCAATTTCATTGCATGTGTGTTATTCTTACTAACAACAACAAGAGTCATTGAAATGTGTGCTCTCTTCAGAGACCACACATGGATCCACCAGTGTCATTGCATGTGTGTTATGTTCACTAACAACAACCAGAGTCATTGCATGTGTATTCTTTTCACATACCACATATGGATCCACCAGTGTCATTGCATGTGTGCTCTTTTCAAAATCTACCCATGGATCCACCAGTGTCATTGCATGTGTGTTCTTTTTAGTAGCAACAACCAGAGTCATTTTGCATGTGTGTTCTTTTCACATACCACCTATGGATCCACCGGTGTCATTGAAATGTGTATTATTTTCAACTACCACCCATGGATCCACCAGTGTCATTGTATGTGTGTTCTTTTTAGTAACAACAACCAGAGTCATTTTGCATGTGTGTTCTTCTCACGTACCACCTATGGATCCACTAGTGTCATTGCATGTGTGTTCTTTTCACTAACAACAACTAGTGTCATTGCATGTGTGTTCTCTTCATAATCCACCTATGGATCGACCAGTGTCATTGAAATGCGTGTTCTCTACAGAGACCACACATGGATCCACCAGTGTCATTGCATGTGTGTTCTTTTTAGTAACAACAACCAGTCATTTTGCATGTGTGTTCTTTTCACATACCACCTATGGATCCACCAGTGTCATTGCATGTGTGTTCTCTTCACCATCCACCTATGGATCCACCAGTGTCATTGCATGTGTGTTCTTTTTAGTAACAACAACCAGTGTCATTGCATGTGTGCTCTCTTCAGAGACCACACATGGATCCACCAGTGTCATTGCATGTGTGTTCTTTTTACTAACAATAACAAGAGTCATTGAAATGTGTGCTCTCTTCAGAGACCACGCATGGATCCACCAGTGTCATTGCATGTGTGTTCTTTTCACTAACAACAACAATAGTCATTGCATGTGTGTTCTTTTCACCTACCACATATGGATCCACCAGTGTCATTGCATGTGTGTTCTTTTCACAATCCACCCATGGATCCACCAGTGTCATTGCATGTGTGTTCTTTTTGATAACAACCAGAGTCATTTTGCATGTGCGTTCTTTTCTCATACCACCTATGGATCCACAAGTGTCATTGCATGTGTTTTCTTTTCACAATCCACGCATGGATCCCACCAGTGTCATTTTGCATGTGTGTTCTTTTTAGTAACAACAACCAGAGTCATTTTGCATGTGTGATCTCTTCACATACCACCTATGGATCCACTAGTGTCATTGCATGTGTGTTATTTTTAGTAACAACAACCAGAGTCATTGAAATGTGTGTTCTTCTCACATACCACCTATGGATCCACCAGTGTCATTGCATTTGTGTTCATTTCACAATCCACCTATGGATCCACAAGTGTCATTGCATGTGCGTTCTTTTTAGTAACAACAACCCGAGTCATTTTGCATGTGTGTTATTCTCATATACCACCTATGGATCCACCAGTGTCATTGCATGTGTGTTCTTTTCACTAACAACAAGAGTCATTGCATGTGTGTTCTTTTCACATACCACATATGGATCCACCAGTGTGATTGAAATGTTTGTTCTCTACAGAGCCACACATGGATCCACCAGTGTCATTGCATGTGTGTTCTTTTTAGTAACAACAACTAGTCATTTTGCATGTGTGTTCTTTTCACATACCACCTATGGGTCCACCAGCGTCAATTGCATGTGTGTTTTCACAATCCACCTATGGATCCACCAGTGTCATTGCATGTGTGTTATTTTTAGTAACAACAACCAGTGTCATTGCATGTGTGTTCTCTTCAGAGACCACACGTGGATCCACTAGTGTCATTGCATCTGTGTTCTTTTTAGTAACAACAACAAGACTCATTGAAATGTGTGCTCTCTTCAGAGAACACACATGGATCCACTAGTGTCATTGCATGTGTGTTCTTTTCACTAACAACAACCAGAGTCATTCCATGTGTGTTCTTTTTACTAACAACAACAAGAGTCATTGAAATTTATGCTCTCTTGAGAGACCACACATGGAGCCACCAGTGTCATTGCATGTGTGTTCTTTTCACTAACAACCAGAGTCATTGCATGTGTGTTCTTTTCACATGCCACCTATGGATCCACCAGAGTCATTTTGCATCTGTGATCTCTTCACATACCACCTATGGATCCACCAGTCTCATTGCATGTGTGTTCTTTTTAGTAACAACAACTAGATTCATTGAAATGTGTGTTCTTCTCACATACCACCTATGGATCCACTAGTGTCATTGCATGTGTGTTCATTTCACTAACAACTACCAGAGTCAGTTTGCATGTGTGATCTCTTCACATACCACCTATGGATCCACCAGTGTCATTGCATGTGTATTCTTTTTAGTAACAACAACCAAAGTCATTGAAATGTGTATTCTTCTCACATACCACCTATGGATCCACCAGTGTCATTGCATGTGTGTTCATTTGATAATCAACCTATGGATCCACTAGTGCCATGGCATGTGTGTTCTTTTTAGTAACAACAACTAGAGTCATTTTGCATGTGTGTTCTTCTCACATACCACCTATGGATCCACTAGTGTCATTGCATGTGTGTTATTTTTAGTAACAACAACCAGTGCCATTGCATGTGTGTTCTCTTCAGAGACCACACATGGATCCACCAATTTCATTGCATGTGTGTTCTTCTTACTAACAACAACAAGAGTCATTGAAATGTGTGCTCTCTTCAGAGACCACACATGGATCCACCAGTGTCATTGCATGTGTGTTATGTTCACTAACAACAACCAGAGTCATTGCATGTGTATTCTTTTCACATACCACATATGGATCCACCAGTGTCATTGCATGTGTGCTCTTTTCAAAATCTACCCATGGATCCACCAGTGTCATTGCATGTGTGTTCTTTTTAGTAGCAACAACCAGAGTCATTTTGCATGTGTGTTCTTTTCACATACCACCTATGGATCCACCGGTGTCATTGAAATGTGTATTATTTTCAACAACCACCCATGGATCCACCAGTGTCATTGTATGTGTGTTCTTTTTAGTAACAACAACCAGAGTCATTTTGCATGTGTGTTCTTCTCACGTACCACCTATGGATCCACTAGTGTCATTGCATGTGTGTTCTTTTCACTAACAACAACTAGTGTCATTGCATGTGTGTTCTCTTCATAATCCACCTATGGATCGACCAGTGTCATTGAAATGCGTGTTCTCTACAGAGACCACACATGGATCCACCAGTGTCATTGCATGTGTGTTCTTTTTAGTAACAACAACCAGTCATTTTGCATGTGTGTTCTTTTCACATACCACCTATGGATCCACCAGTGTCATTGCATGTGTGTTCTCTTCACAATCCACCTATGGATCCACCAGTGTCATTGCATGTGTGTTCTTTTTAGTAACAACAACCAGTGTCATTGCATGTGTGCTCTCTTCAGAGACCACACATGGATCCACCAGTGTCATTGCATCTGTGTTCTTTTTAGTAACAACAACAAGACTCATTGAAATGTGTGCTCTCTTCAGAGAACACACATGGATCCACTAGTGTCATTGCATGTGTGTTCTTTTCACTAACAACAACCAGAGTCATTCCATGTGTGTTCTTTTTACTAACAACAACAAGAGTCATTGAAATTTATGCTCTCTTGAGAGACCACACATGGAGCCACCAGTGTCATTGCATGTGTGTTCTTTTCACTAACAACCAGAGTCATTGCATGTGTGTTCTTTTCACATGCCACCTATGGATCCACCAGAGTCATTTTGCATCTGTGATCTCTTCACATACCACCTATGGATCCACCAGTCTCATTGCATGTGTGTTCTTTTTAGTAACAACAACTAGATTCATTGAAATGTGTGTTCTTCTCACATACCACCTATGGATCCACTAGTGTCATTGCATGTGTGTTCATTTCACTAACAACTACCAGAGTCAGTTTGCATGTGTGATCTCTTCACATACCACCTATGGATCCACCAGTGTCATTGCATGTGTATTCTTTTTAGTAACAACAACCAAAGTCATTGAAATGTGTGTTCTTCTCACATACCACCTATGGATCCACCAGTGTCATTGCATGTGTGTTCATTTCATAATCCACCTATGGATCCACCAGTGTCATTGCATGTGTGGTCTTTTTAGTAACAACAACCAGAGTCATTGTGCATGTGTGTTCTTCTCACATACCACCTATGGATCCACCAGTGTCATTGCATGTGTGTTCTTTTTAGTAACAACAACTAGTGTCATTGCATGTGTGTTCTCTTCAGAGACCACACATGGATCCACTAGTGTCATTGCATGTGTGTTCTTTTTACTAACAACAAGAGTCATTGAAATGTGTGCTCTCTTCAGTGACCACCCATGGATCCACCAGTGTCATTGCATGTGTGTTCTTTTCACTAACAACAACCAGAGTCATTGCATGTGTGTTCTTTTCACATACCACATATGGATCCACCAGTGTCATTACATGTGTGCTCTTTTCAAAATACACCCATGGATCCACCAGTTTCGTTGCATGTGTGTTCTTTTTAGTAACAACAACCAGAGTCATTTTGCATGTGTGTTCTTTTCACATACCACCTATGGATCCACCAGTGTCATTGAAATGTGTATTATTTTCAACTACCACCCATGGATCCACCAGTGTCATTGCATGTGTGTTCTTTTTAGTAACAACAACCAGAGTCATTTTGCATGTGTGTTCTTCTCACATACCACCTATGGATCCACCAGTGTCATTGCTAGTGTGTTCTTTTCACTAATAACAACCAGTGTCATTGCATGTGTGTTCTCTTCACAATCCTCCTATGGATCCACCAGTGTCATTGAAATGCGTGTTCTCTACAGAGACCACATATGGATCCACCAGTGTCATTGCATGTGTGCTCTTTTCACAATCCACCCAGTGGTCCACCAGTGTCATTGAATGTGTGTTCTTTTTAGTAACAACAACCAGAGTCATTTTGCATGTGTGTTCTTTTCGCATACCACCTATGGATCCACTAGTGTCATTGAAATGTGTATTATTTTCAACTAACACCGTTGGCCACTAACAATCAGGACGAAGAACTAACCAGCAACCGCTCTGGGCTTCTAGAAGACTCGATCCCCGATTGTTAGGCGCCGATGGATCGGGGTGCGTGGACGATAGTGATGTCCTTCGCGAGGGCGATCCGCGAGAAGTCTGTTCTGCGAACTAATTGGCCGTGGCAACTACGCTGGGCCTACGTCCTTGCCTTTATCCCCTTAACCTCGGGGCCGAAAATCACATCGTGTTCCTTCATCGCCATGGAGAGGGAGAGGCCCAAACTCAGCTTGCACGAGGATCAGATGTTCGCCCACTACGGCATACTCGCGCCGCCGTTAGCGAGGCTTCCGGCCGGCTTCGAGCTCAGCTATGTCGGGGTTCCTATCGCGTCGCTCTTGCGCGACAACGTGTTGGCGAGGCAGATCGAGGAGCGCCGCCGCCAGCTGTCGGAGCGGAAGAGGGCAATGGCACGGTACTCGCATACGAGCGCGTACTGGCGAAAGCTGTTCAAGAAGGAGCGGGCTGCGTTGATTGAGCTGTGCGGAACCCACCAGCGGGAGATCCACCCGGATCTGCGCAACCCCGAAGGGAGGCAGCGCTTCTGGGCAGTGCCTGGGCGTACGACCTCCACCGTTATTGATGCAGCAAGCCATGAAGAATCCATGAGGAGGAGGAACGCTGCCGGGAACGTCGGCATCGATTCCGACGTGGAGGAGGCTGGCGGCGACGCGGACAACATTGTCAATGATGGAGACTGCAGGTGCGTCATAGTCGATTAGGGCCACTTAAGCATAAATTAAATCTATGTACGGTATCTTAATGTGCTCTTTGGATCTGGGTCACCTGAGTCATGGTCGATTATCGTCAAAATCTATATATGTTGGCCATGTTTTAGTTATCTTTGTCTTTGAAACTAGTCGATCGAAACTCGTCCGATCCTGAAAATAAAGTTCGCGCGTTCCCTGGCATATCTGATGGGACAATACGCTGACTCTGCTCCCAGCACTTGATGGCACAACCGTAATTTGGAGTGCGCCTGAGGAGAAGGGATCGAGCGTGTTGTACTAGTGTACTACTCCTGTCTAGATATAACTGACTTAGTTTTTTTAGATATTTAATAAATGTGTCTATACCCAAAACATGTCTAGATACATGTTTTAGGTTTCTCTGTCTTTCAAACTAATCAAAAGTCGTCAAATTCTGAACAAACAAAGTCATTGCATTCACACCTGATGGGACAATACGCTGACTCTGCTACTTGATGGCACAACCATAATTCTGGAGTGCGCCAGAGGAGATGAGAATGCAAGGGAGATGGGAACTAGTATCCGCGTCCAAACACAGGTAAAAAATTAATGTAATAATATTTTTAAAAAATGTAATCTGGTCCACATGACCCCATCACAGACACGCTGCACGCGCTAGATATAAATAAAGACGACACGGCTAGTTTAGTTTTAATGATACAATTTAACATAGGACGTTACTATGCCCGCATCTTTCTGCTCCTCTTATTAGTCTGCTAGCCCACGCTGCATTAAGCATCAGTTGATGAGGATAAAAAAATGATAAAATGGCAAATAAAAAAAATTTTAAGCTTACCTTTCATCCGGAGAATCGTACAAAGATGAAATTGGCAGGGATTTATTATTTCTCCTGCAGTTAGCCGAAAGATCCTCAAGAACATCCTCAATCACCCCTGCAACTTCTTCATATTCTAATACACCTCCATTATTTGCCCTTTCCTGCCCGTTCCGCTTACCCTTTTGTTTATTTTCACACCCATTTCTCGCCGGCACCTCGACTTCTTCATAAATTGGCTGCTTACGTACGTTTTCCTCCGAGTGTTCATCACCATCTTCGCGCTGCTCTTCCGCCAGTTCTGGTTGAGAAGCCTCATTTTCTGCCACCGGGGTGTGAACAGGGATAATAGCATGTGTAACTGGGTTATTGCACAACCTCTTGATATGGCCGAATTCGCCACAACGTCCGCATTTCCTTTTCCTAGCACCAACCCTTGGACCTTTATCGGTGGAGGCTACGATCCTTAGCTTTCTAGGCCTCCCAGGTGGCCTCCTAAGAACTGGTGGTTGAAGTTTGAACCCTGGATCGACAATCTCCCAATCATTTTCATCGGCCATAGGTGGTACGTTTTCTACATAAGTTGCAGCAAACTTGTCCATAGAGAAATAGTTGTCGACATAGTTCTCTATTTCAGCTCCGTTACCTCTAAGCTTTAAGATGAAGTAAATTGCATGGTGACATGGCAGACCAGTAATCTGCCATTGCCTGCATGAACACGTCTTGTTTCCAATGTCTACAGTGTACCTCCTTTCACTTCCACGCTTGTATTCTACATAAACCTTAGCCAATGTTCTGGAACTTCTGACCACCCTCATCTTTATCATTCTCATTTCCTTGGTTCTTGCATTCAATAACATAACCACCTTTGGAACTATTTTATGGGCTAAAAAATTTCTTGCACAAATTCTTTGCCTTAAATCTATCTTCACCATTATACATTGTCTTATTGCATCCAACAAAATAACAATTCCAAGTGTCTTCATGCCCGAAATCTTATCATTGAAACTCTCTGCCAAATTATTGCATACAAAATCCACCTTGCTTAACTCACCAAACTTGCTTCTGGCCCATAGCTTGGTGTGATGTTCCTCAAGGTATTTTTTCACCTTTGGAACTACATACATGTTCTGCAAGTAAGTAGCATGCGTGCTTGGGATGTATGTGTATGTTGATCGCCACAAGTCCTCTTCAAAGATCTTTCCTTCGAACTTCTTCGTGAAGTTAGTAGCGAGGTGCCGCATGCATTCCCTATGCTCAACCCCAGGAAACACAGCATCAACAACATTCTCAAGACCCTCAGATGCACCGGTGTGTATCACCAAGCCATCAGGGTGACCAATTACTTCACGTAGTCTCTGCATGAACCATGTCTAGCTTTCATTTGATTCACCCTCAAGAACAGCATAAGCTATGTGTAGAAGCCAATTATGCGCGTCCAAAGCACAAGCAGAAGCAACATGTCCCCTGAACTTCCCTGTTAAAGAAGTTGCACCTATTGCCAAGTATGGCCTGCTGCCGTCTAGGAACCCCTTCCAGCATGCCTTCAGGCAGACAAAACATCTCCTGAAGCATATCTTATCTGCCTGCTTATACCTGACCCCCTCGAGACCTTCTAAAATGAAACCCGGTCCCGTCTCCTACCTGTCTGGTTACATTGCCCGATGAGGTGGATAGCCACGACCGATCTTTTTAATACGTTCACACTCTTATGCTGAGAAGGGAAATAAAGATTGAGCTGTTAATGCAACGAGTGTCGAATTATTACCCTCTAAGGAAATGGGAAATGGTTATTTTCACGCGTGCTTGTAGTCCAAACCTACTGTCAGTCTTTCACACCCCTTCTCCGACTAACCACAGTTCACCTTGTATAGCTCCTCCGCGCCGCACCAACTAGGGTAACATGGCCCGGCCTAAGCCGCTGCTGCCGCGACAGCCGCCAAAACTGGGGCATTTAGCCCCTCTAAGGCAGGCCATGAAGCTCTACTTCAAGGCCGGTCTCCCATTGCGCTGTCAGGCAGATGATTTCCCTAAATGTGCCAAATCGGCCGCGGCGGCGACTGTGCCGTCGTCAGCGCCAGATGCGGCAAGTAGGGCCAAGAGAGCGATATGGAGAAATCGCACGGCGGCATTACGGCATGATCTAGGCAATGGGAACAAGGAACATATCAAATCGTTCATGAGAGCATGCCGCCGCCGAGGGTACACACCCTCGAACAGGGCAGCGCCAAGGTCTAGGAACTCTCGCATCCACGCTTCGGCACGGACTACCTTACCTCAGTGGGGTAGGCTGGGAGCACGCCGTTTGCGGCAGAGACGCTCCATCCTAAGCACGGTCGAAGGCCGTACCGTGGCGGCGACCAAGCGTCTATACTCAGCATGCTGGATTATTCGACAGCCGGAGCCGGCGGCGGGCATCAGCTCAGCCCCGGAATTCAGGTTTGAGTTCACACGGACCTATGATCCCGAGAAGGAGATGTCGAATTTCAGTTTTGAAGAAATCGTTGCGGCGGCGCGGATGGTCCAACTGAACCGGGACTGGCGCACACAAATCGCTCGTGCATGAACGATGCAGATTTCTTATAGTTTGGCGGGAAGGCAATAGATCAGTTTGGGTTAAATGATCAAAGAACTTATGTCCTCTCAAGGAAATTGGCCAGCCAACTTTTCTGGTGGAGATCTGTAGTTTCTTCAGTGTAGAATAGTTAAGTTCAGACTCAAGAATGGCTTTTGTAGATGAAATGCTGACGAATTGTTCTATAAACTAGTAGGAATTTTAGCCCACTTTTGTGCAGGTATAAGACCCTTTTGTATGGAAGTACTACTATTGTAAGCAAATACTATCAAGTACCTATTTCCTTCAATTACTAGTCGTGGTTCAATCTAGTTAACTGGCATCTTTTTATCCTAGACTACAGATTTTGCGTATGCTGTCTATGCTGTAAACCATTTTTTCCTTTGTCTTGTGTTGCCTGCAAAATGGTCCTGCAGTTCAACATGTTACAAATGTAGCTACCTTGTACTCCCTCCGTTTCAAAATATAAGATGTTTTAGCTTTGTGAATGAAGTGTATCTAGTCCCCTTTTAGTATGTAGGTTCATCTAGGTTTAGAAAGCACCATCACTAAAAGATGTCTAGATACGCTCCATTCACAAAGCTAAAACATCTTATATTATGAAACGGAGGGAGTACTTGAAGAGGAGATGGACTACATTTTCCTGGCATCCACAGAATTGACATTACTCATTGCCAGACCACCCTCTTTTCATGAGGTTGTCCTTGGTTATTCACAGAAATTATAAAGCACGGTGTTCAACTACATCGATTCAAACTATTACACGCACACAAACTACATCAAATTCATTACCCACACATACTACATCGATTCAAACTATTACACACACATACTACTTCAAACTATTACACACACGTACTACATCGATTCAAACTATTACACATTTTTAGTCGATGCTAACTTCCTGCTACGCTCTCCATACTACAAATTCATTAGCCACACATACCATGGCAATTCACTAGAGCTCTGTATTCACTCGAGGGAAACCAGAACCACCAGCTCATCCAAGCCTGGTCCCCCCACCGAAACTATGTGCCCCGTCGTGAAACGGTGGCGGTCCTGTGCCATTGATCCTTCCAGGCCAACACTGCAAGTGACGAGGGCGCTTTCTGGCAGCCTCTTCGGGGCCCCGAATGCCATGTACCGAGTCCAGAACCTCCTCCAGGTGGATGATGACTAGGTGCTTCTAGCAAAGTTGTCGCCCTGCCCTGCTTGGAATCTGCACCTCGCACATCTTAGGAATGGCGTCAGGATCTTTCAGCAACGCCTTTACGTCTATGATCCATTTGTCGCTCGGTGGCACGATTTCCACCAGCTCGCCGCCAAGGCTACTGACGACCTGCTTGAGGGCCTATGGCTCCCAAGCATCCAATGGGAGGCCGTCTAAGCCGAGTTTGGAGAAGAGACGAAGATGCCCCAAGCGATCGTCCCACCCACAAGCGCAATGCCAACGCATGAAGCTCATTTTCTCCCCGCAGCACTCGAAAGAACGGGAAGAATGCAGAACACGCTCGGTGTCTGAGCTGTGCTCGAACCAGACGAAAAAAATCAAATGGCGGCGCACATACCTCAATGTTGACCTCATTTCGTCTGATCCCAAAATGAGACCTGAAAGCCGACAACAACTCTACCGGCGACACGGCGGGACAGACGCCCAGCACGGTGGCCATGAGAGCGTGGTCGTCAAACTGCTGTGCCAGGGCTACCATGCCTGGGGTGCGCGGCAGCACGCAACTTCCCGAGGCTGGTCGCCGGCCTAGATCGCCCGACGGGACGCGCTCCGCCGTGCGAGAAGGACTAGCCAGAGGCGAGATATTAGTCCATGGACGTGAAGCTCCGGTACGCCAGACGATGCAACGGCGACGGCTGCGAGCTTCGATTAGAGGCGTGGGAGGTTGACCCAACATGGCGGAGACGCAAATTAGAGCAAGTGCGAGCTCCGATCTTAGACGAGCAGCCAGAGCTGAGCAAATGTTATGGGGAGGGGAGCATGGGAGAAGACCAGAGCAGAGCAAAGAAATAGATCTCGTCCGCTCAAGGATCTAGTCCACGCATGGGTAAGCTAGTCCACGACCGCAAAAGATTACGGGGAATACTGGCATGGCGGGCCAAGAAGAGTTGACCTAACGGCGGAATTTGAGTTCAACCGTTTTTCGTCTGGTTCAAACGACCGTTTGGCCGTTAGATTTGTATTCACCCCCATTTGGCCCTTCTGGACAATTGGCGAAGCTACTATGGCCCCTCCGCACGATTGATGGCAACTCGGGTACCGCGGTGCGCTCACCCACCAACTTTGGTACCGCAAACGAACATTCCCCAAGGCATCCCCTTCTTCATCAATAAAAATCTGAAGTTTCTTCCAAACACTTCATCTTTATTGTTTCATGCACGGTTGTGTTGTTATTGGAGCGTCTTCTTTTTTGTTTTTGTTTTGGTTTTCGTTTCTTGGTTTTCTTAGTTTGCTGAATAAATTGGTTGGACCCCCTCTTTCAGACATTGGTTTTCAAGTAGTTTGGTTTGGAGTGGAAAAGAGTAGGAAAGTTCATGCTTAAGTGGTAAAGAGATTGCTTAATGTGCCTTGGAAGAATCATGCGTTGTTTTAGCATACTAAAGCATAGTATTCTTGTATTCTCCTTTGATGCTTTATTTCGGTTGACATGGGGCATGATCACACCATGTTATGACTATCCCAAGTCACCATAGCCTCGATGATCATTTAGTATTCGACTTGTAATATCACTTTATGCTTTAATCAATGATGTTTTGTCGCTTTGCATGATTATGGCCATTATTGCTCTCTTAGTTGGTCGCTCCCAGTCTTTTGCTAGCCTCCATAACCAAGTATGAGTTCCACTCATGCATCCAACTCCAAATAAAACCAAGTTATTCCAAAGAGTCCACCATACCTACCTATTAGCATTTTCTATTCCAAGTATATTCATGTTTTTATCTACCTTTTGAATTAAACTTGTTATGTGAAAATTAGTGATTAAAGCTCTCACAAACTTGAAGGAACACTTTACTTTTCTTGCACTTAATAAACTTGAACCATTGTGTCCATCTTTGTTGCGTATATGCTTGCGTTTTATATGTTGAAGTTAGCAGAACCATGTATCATGGGGAACGCTTTCACCATTGCACTTGTACATTGTAACCCGTTGATATCATGTTCTTTTGCTTATGGATCCCGACGGTGTGAAATAAAAGGGGAACTTGTAAGATCATGGACTTTGTATGTGTGTTAGAGAAACGTCTGGGCCGCTAGCCTAAGACATGCCTAATCATGGTGGAAACTTGCAACATAACCATAATGAGCACTCTATGAAGCATCCTCAATAAAAACCTATGCAAATAGCAAATAAAAAGATCGCTGAGATGCCCATTGTCTGCTTGCCTTGTAATTTTGATTATGGGATAGCTCCTGTATCATGTGCAAGGGGTACCCCGTTGGCGGTTCTCTATGATACATACGTACTTACAATGACAAGAGCTTACTTGTGACTGAAGTTGAGTAGCATGAGGTTCGGTCTTCATAAGTAAGGGGCATGAGATTTCAGCTTAAAACTTGTCAAGCATATATTCTTAGTTGTGTCAATTTAACCTTAATCACCCAAAGATGCTTATGATAGGGGAAATGAGAGCTAAAAGCTAATAAGTACCATAACTTTTGGAAGCTCTTTATGAAACTTGAATCTCTACTTCCTTCTATGAATGCCTTTATTTTACTTTTATGTTGAGTCTCCATCTTCTATCTTTATGCACCTATTGAGAGTGATATGGGGTGGCCTGATCTTCTCAGTAAGTGGATGGCGATGATGATGGTGGATGGTAGATAACTAGTGCGTAGCTATGATCTCTCCCGCTCGATCCCTGATGCCAGTGCAACAGATCTCGAACCTTGTAGGATATTCACAACACCACACTCTTGCGCACGCAGCCGTGACCACGAACGGTAGTATCCAATCTACTAATTCCTAATGGAACAACAGATCACACTCAATTATAGTTGGTAGATTCGAACACAGGGTAATTCCAGAGGTTCTATGAAAGAAACAACTCCAAAATATTTTAACGTGGTCTGAACCCTAACTAGAGGTCGTCCCAAGGCTTATAAGGGCGACTGGGGTGGCCAGAAACCGAAACTAAACGCAAACGACTCAAACTGATACAAACCGACTCGGACCAGATTCGGTCGGCGGGCGGACACTCCGGTCGAAATCGGCCGGACAGTCTGGTCAGGCCGGACACTCCGGGTGAGGTGTGCCAAACAGTCTGGTCTGGCCAGAAACTTTGAAGTTTCCGGGTGGTGTCCGGGTAGTGTCCGAACTGGCAGACAGAATGTCCACGCCAGTTTGCCTCTCGACCAGGCCGGACAGTCCGGGTGGATCTGGCCAGACACTCCGGTCATGGTAGATCTTTTTGCCTCCGTCTTGATGATCTTCCCTTGCGCTTTCCTCCCGCTCCTCCCTCGCGCATCCTTGGGCGATCATCATGTTGGGCTTCTCTTGCAGCCCTTCTCCTCCTCGCGCCATGCTTGTTTCTCTAATGAACCTGATCATACATAAATGCATAGACTTAGGCGGTATAAAGTTCTCATCAATCAAAGTACCAGATTCGTTTAGGAGTAAATTCACCTCTTGTTCCAGTAGCTTAGCACGAGCTCTTGTAATAGGTCCAATTCTAATTTCATTGGACTGATCCTTTCTTGCAACAGTTGTAGCATCTTCAGTAGTGACTGGGGTAGGTGTAATTGTAGGGATGTCCTCATCATCTCCCACCCTTCAAAAGGCATCGACCTCGACGCTCCAAGGTCTTCTCCAGCATATGGTGAGAAATCAGCAACGTTGAAGCTGTTGCTAACTCCACCAAACTCCTCAATAGGTATATCAACCGAGTAGGCGTTATCATTAATCTTGGCTAACACCTTGTAAGGACCAGCACCACGTGGCTTCAATTTTGGCTTTCGAATCAGTGGGAACCTATCCTTGCGTAGATGCACCCAAACCATATCTCCAGGCTCGAACAACACTTCTTTCCTTGCTTGATTCCTTGCAGCAGCAATGTTCTTGCCTTTCTTCTCAATAGCCTCTCGAGTCTTCTCATGTATTTTCTTCACATAATCAGCACGTCTGGATGCCTCCATATCAACTCTCTCATGTAATGGCAGAGGCAACATATCAAGTGGCGTCAATGGCTTGAAACCATACACCACCTCAAAAGGACAAAGCTGAGTAGTTGAATGCACAGCCCTGTTGTAAGCAAACTCAACATGTGGCAAACACTCTTCCCACTCTCGCAGATTCTTTTTAATCATGGTCCTTAGCAGCTGTGACAATGTTCGATTCACCACCTCCGTTTGACCATCTGTTTGGGGATGACATGTAGTACTGAACATCAACTTCGTTCCTAGCTTTCCCCATAAGGTCTTCCAAAAGTAGCTCATGAACTTCACATCACGGTCAGAAACAATCGTCTTTGGTACTCCATGTAATCTCACGATGTCCCTGAAAAACAGGTTAGCAACATGCGACGCATCGTCGCTTTTGTCGCAGGCAATAAAATGAGCCATCTTAGAGAACCTATCCACTACCACAAATATAGAATCATGACCTCTCTGAGTTTTAGGAAGACCTAGCACAAAATCCATACTAATGTCTTCCCACGGAGTAGTCGGTGCAGAGAGAGGTGTATACAAACCGTGAGGCTTTAGCTTAGATTTCGACTTGTGGGATGTAATGCATCAGCTCACAAATCTGTACACATCATGCCTCATCTTGGGCCAATAAAAGTGATCAGCAAGCATGAGCAATGTCTTCTCACGCCCAAAGTGACCCATCAAACCACCAGCATGTGACTCCTGCACTAAGAACAAACGCAACAACGATTCTGGAATACATAGTTTGTTAGCTCGAAACAAATATCCATCATGTATATGATACTTATCCCATGCATTTCTAAGAGAACACAAACAATATGGTTCAGCAAAATCATGGTTAGTTGCATAAAGTGCACAAATAGCTTCCAATCCAGGAATTTTAACATCAAGATTGGTTAATAGCATGTTCTTCCTAGATAGAGCATCCGCAACAACGTTCTCTTTTCCCTTCTTATAGTTAATGATGTAAGGAAAAGACTCAATGAACTCAACCCATTTAGCTAATCTTCTATGCAAGTTTGATTGAGCTTTCAAGTATTTCAATGCTTCATGATCAGAATGTATGATGAATTCCTTTAGCCACAAATAATGTTGCCAAACCTCAAGTACTCTGACAAGTGCATACAATTCTTTATCATAGATAGAATAATTCAAATGAGCACCAGTAAATTTCTCAGAAAAATAAGCTATAGGCCGACCCTCTTGCATCAAAACGCCACCTATGCCTATACCACTAGCATCACATTCAACTTCAAATTGCTTCGAAAAATCAGGTAATGCAAGTAATGGTGCAGAAGTAAGCAAACGTTTTAATGTATCAAATGCAATGTCTTCGGCCGCGCCCCATACAAAAGGAACACCTTTCTTTGTCAAATCATTTAATGGTGCAGCAATGGTGCTAAAATCTTTCACAAAGCGCCTATAGAAACCAGCGAGACCGTGGAAACTACGCACTTGACTAACATTTATTGGAGTAGGACAATTCTGAATTGATTCAATTTTAGATTGATCTACCTCTACTCCATGCTTAGAAACAAAAAATCCTAGGAATATGACCTTATCTTTTGCAAATGTACACTTCTCAAGATTAGCATACAGTTTATTATCACGTAACACTTGCAAAACTTGTCTAATATGAGTGCAGTGTTCAGATTTGGTGTGGCTGTATATGAGTATATCATCAAAGTAAACAACCATGAACTCAAAACATGATTCATCAAACGCATGAAGGTACTAGGTGCATTAGTAAGACCAAACGGCATAACTAACCACTCATACAAACCGAATTTAGTTTTGAAAGCAGTTTTCCATTCATCCCCTTCTTTCATCCTAATTTGATGATAACCACTACGCAAGTCAATTTTAGAGAAAACAGCAGCACCACTCAATTCATCTAGCATATCCTCTAAGCGTGGAATAGGATGACGATATCGAATAGTGATGTTATTAATCGCTCTACAATCAACACACATGCGCCATGTACCATCTTTCTTAGGAACTAAAATAATAGGAACATCACAAGGGCTAAGAGAGACACGAATGTACCCTTTAACCAGCAACGCTTGTACTTGCTTCTGAATTTCCTTAGTTTCTTCGGGATTAGTCCTGTAAGGTGCACGGTTGGGAAGTGTGGCGCCAGGAATCAGGTCCACTTGATGTTCTATACCACGCAATGGAGGCAAACCTGTAGGTACGTCTTCTAGAAACACATCTCAAAAGTCCTGCAAAACAGAAGAGACACCAAGAGAAATAGGGGTCATGTCGTTAGAAACCAATACCTCGCCCTTATACATGAGCACAAGTGGCATGGCTGTAGGATCCTCATGAAACTCTCTCATATCCTCCTTGGTGGCTAGTATCAATAACCTAGGCACTCTCTCGCTTTTCGTTATATCACTCAATTTAGGCTCAATTACATCAGGAACAGCTGTTACACAGTCTCGCCGAGTGGTAGTATCTTCTGGCGAGAATCATACACAATTTCTTGTGGTGTCATTGGCTGCATAGTAATCTTCTTACCTTTGAATTCCAAGTGATATGTATTGGCTCGGCCATTATGTTGCACATGGCGATCATAGAGCCAAGGCCGACCCAATATTAGGTGACAAACAGTCATAGGAACCACATCAAAATCAATAGAATCTTTGTATGGCCTTATTTGAAAATTCGCACGTACCATATGATTTACCTTCATCTCACCATTGTTGCTCAACCATTGTATGTAGTATGGCTTGGGATGAGGTAAGTATGTCAAATTCAGTTTGGCACATAGTTCCTTACTTGCAAGATTTCTGCAGCTACCTCCATCAATAATGACCTTGCAAGCTTTGTTTGGTCCAACTAGAGCTTTTGGTTGAAACAAATTGCAACGCTAGGATTCCTCAACCGGTTGCACACTAAGTACACATGAAGATACGACAATAGTGGGTGCATGCTCAGCATATGCATCAGCACCTTCCTCGCTGTCATCAATATCATCATCAGAAGCTTCATCTCCACTTTCTACTTCACCTTGTTCATTAACAAACATAACCTTGCTGTTTGGACAATCCTTCTTGTAGTGACGTCTACCTCCACAAGTATGGCACACCACATCACGAGTATGTGCCATAGACATATTGGAAACCGAGCTAGCAGCAGGAGCAGCGGGTTTCCAAGCATTAGAACCAAACGAAGGTGTACTTGCTGGTTTGGCCGATGGTGTAAACGAAACAGCAGCTGGTGGCGTGACTGTAGGAGCAATAGATCTGGCCGAAAATCTGCTGGAGGATGGAAAACGAGCGTGTGACTTCGCCTCTTACGCCAACTATGATTCGGCCTCTCTAGCATGGTGCAATAGCTCATTCATGGTCTCGTACTTGTGATGACGCACTATGCTCTTGATTGGCAACTTTAGATTGTTTAGGAATCGCTGCATGGTCATCTCAATGGACTCGCGAACTCGAGCACGCTGCATAAGTAGCTCCATCTCCATGTAGTACTCATCTACTATCATTGTGCCTTGCTTCAATTGTGTCAATTTATCAAAAACTGATCGCAAGTAATTGGTTGGAACGAAACGAGCCTTCATGATTTGCTTCATCTCGCGCCAATCCATCACAGGAAATTCATTGTCCTCCCTCCTATGTTGCACAAGAGCATCCCACCAACGCAAAGCATAACCATCAAATTCAGATGCCGCAAGCTTGACCTTCTTATCTTGTGGATAGTCAAATAAGCGCCAGAGTTTCTCAAACTTCAACTCCCATGTGAGGTAGTCTTCAGGATCAATGGAACCATCAAACTTAGGAATTGAGAATTTTGGCTTGCCCAAACCATCATCAGCAACTTGGTTGGGCACACGTTGACCACGCCCAACAGGGGGAAACCCACGACCATGAGCAGGTGCATGGACAGGGGGAATAGCACGTCCCCTGCCAACATGTGGAGCAGCATCCATAGCGCTACCCTCATCGAAAACATCAAAGGCATCATCATGTTGAGGATCTTCCCTTCTATGTAAGGCGGCTATCAAATCCTCAATGGACCGCTGCAAAGTGGTGAAATTGACATTGAGCGTAGCCACTTGCGTTTGGATAGTATCAACCGTCCCAACATGCTGATCCAATCTCATATTCATATCTTGGAGATTCTTATCAATGGCATCTGTCGTGTTAGTAAACACACGTGTCAAAGTGGGATTTCAAAGCCTCATATTCACGCCAATTGACGAGCTCCTCATCCTTCTTTTTCTGCAACACGACATCATCATCACCAGTAGACATGATTAGTAGGTTAGTGCAAAAATCAGAATCTGTATGGTGGAAACTCTCACAACTCACTCACAACTAATAAGAAAGGAGATCTTACCGTTCCAAAGTGAATAGATATGCTCTACCAAACGAAATCAAAGACTGATGCACTTGATGTGATGAAGTGAATATCAAAGGTATAGAGAACGATCACAGGGCACATAGGTTATTTAGGGTGGAGCTATAGGTATGGTACCCTATCTACACCGCAAACAAGTCCTAGTGTTGATCATACAAAAACCCAAGAAACACACACGGTGGAGATAAACGTGGGAAAGCAACTTATGAAAAAGGAATATTGTAATGCACAAGAGAGACGCTAGTAAAAGCTCAAAGTAAACAGGCACAAGATTGCTCAATCTACTAGTGCTATACACAACAAGGCCTCCAATATTGCACACTTCTATATCTCTTTTTGTCAGGCTTGTAGCTCTTTTCTCTTTTTTTAATACTGATTCTCCTTTTTTTCAACTATATTACTCAATGCAAACGAGTACAACCACTTATAACAGAGCTAGGCCGGATAGTCTGGTTGATATGCGCCGGAGACTCCGGTTGGGCCGGATAGTCCGGTGTGATTCGGCCGGATAGTCCGATTTTGCCTGTCGAAAATTTTTGCACTTGAAAAACCTAATGAGCAGCCTGTCGGAGCAAAGCAACTAGTCTCGTGGGTACATTCCTAGGCATAGATGTTGTAGATAGGCTGTGTCTATGGTATGCAAACAAAGGTACGCTATGTGGACACGGAAAAATGATAAACACTTGCGGAAACGGTAACGGTGGGAACAGCGGAAAACAAGATCAAACCCTAAACCTATACACAAACGGAAACTAGACTCCTACAAGAAAACCCCGCAGATCGGATCGACGAGAAGATACAATCAGCAACTAAAACTCGAAAATGATGCAATCTAGTCTATGGCAAATCTTTTTGTAAAGCCTTTTCTGTATAAGACGAAAGACACTCTCTAATCTATGGATGGATTTGTGGATGCTTACCGAGGCAACACTAGAAATCTGATACCAAGATGATATGGGGTGGCCCGATCTTCTCAGTAAGCGGATGGCGATGATGATGGTGGATGGTAGATAACTAGTGCGTAGCTATGATCTCTCCCGCTCTTTATGAAACTTGAATCTCTACTTCCTTCTATGAAGGCCTTTCTTTTACTTTTATGTTGAGTCTCCATCTTCTATCTTTATGCACCTATTGAGAGTGATATGGGGTGGCCCGATCTTCTCAGTAAGCGGATGGCGATGATGATGGTGGATGGTAGATAACTAGTGCGTAGCTATGATCTCTCCCGCTCGATCCCTGATGCCAGTGCAACAGATCTCGAACCTTGTAGGATATTCACAACACCACACTCTTGCGCATGCAGCCGTGACCACGAACGGTAGTATGCAATCTACTAAGTCCCAATGGAACAACATATCACACTCAATTATAGTTGGTAGATTCGAACACATGGTAATTCCAGAGGTTCTATGAAAGAAACAACTCCAAAATATTTTAACGTGGTCTGAACCCTAACTAGAGGTCGTCCCAAGGCTTATAAGGGCGACTGGGGCGGCCAGAAACCGAAACTAAACGCAAACGACTCAAACTGATACAAACCGACTCGGACAAGATTCGGTCGGCGGGCGGACACTCTGGTCGAAATCGGCCGGACAGTCTGGTCAGGCCGGACACTCCGGGTGAGGTGTGACAGACAGTCTGGTCTGGCCGGAAACTTTGAAGTTTCCGGGTGGTGTCCGGGTAGTGTCTGAACTGGCAGACAGAATGTCGACGCCAGTTTGCCTCTCGACCAGGCCAGACAGTCCGGGTGGATCTGGCCGGACACTCCGGTCGTGGCAGATCTTTTTGCCTCCGTCTTGATGATCTTCTCTTGCGCCTTCCTCTTGCTCCTCCCTCGCGCATCCTTGGGCGATCATCATGTTGGGCTTCTCTTGTAGCCCTTCTCCTCCTCACGCCATGCTTGTTTCTCCAATGAACCTGATCATACATAAATGCATAGACTTAGGCAGTATAAAGTTCTCATCAATCAAAATACCAGATTCGTTTAGGAGTAAATTCACCTGTTGTTCTAGTAGCTTAGCACGAGCTCTTGTAATAGGTACAATTCTAATTTCATTGGACTGATCCTTTCTTGCAACAGTTCTAGCATCTTCAGTAGTCATTGGGGTAGGTGTAATTGTAGGGATGTCCTCATCAGAGAGAGCATAGTGGTCATTATGAGTTCTATGTGCATTGTCCCAAGACTTATTGATTGATGCATAACTTGATATTGCTTGTTCTTAAACTACTTGTATCTAGTTTGAAGGTGTCCTATGCCTTTATGTTTGCTACTCTATGAGGGATAAGCTGAATGCCACTATGCTATGTTTTCTATATGTGAAACAAACAAACGTCTTACAAAGCATTGTTATTCATGAATCTTTTGTTTCTATCTTTTCATGTTACAACATAGTTGCTATGTCTTATTGTTAGAACTATATCTTTCATGCTATGTTAGAGTACCATGATTCCAGCTATCAATGTTTTATAAATACTTTGATCAAGTTTATGATGGTGCATGTCACCTAAAAAATTATTCTTTCTTTTTATCACTTACCTACTTAAGGACGAGCAGGAGTTAAGTTTGGGGATGTTGATACATTGCAAACGTATCTATAATTTTTGATGTTCCATGCTTGTTTTATACCTACTTTCTTATGTTTTGTCTACATTTGGAGATACTTTTATGCATTTTCCGAAAATAACCTATTAAAAAGATGCCACAGTGCCAGTTGCCTGTTTTCTTCTGTTTTTGGTTCCAGAAAAGCCAGAAAATGAATATTCTCGGAATTGGACCGGACAAAAGCCAAAGTCGATATTTTACCGGAAGACACACGGAGCCAGAAGACGACACAGAGAGGGGCCAGGGGGTGGCCACACCATGTGGTGGCACGGGCTAGCCCTGGCCGCGCCACCAGGTGGTGTGGGCCCCTTGTCCACCCACCGACCTTGACCTTTCGCCTATAAGAAGCCTCCGATGCAAAAACCCTAAATCGAACATCCTCCAGCCACAAAAAGTTCCACAGCACCACCGCCACCGAAGGGGAGATTCGGGGGACAGAAAGTCTCTATTCCGGCACCCTGCCGGGACGGGGAAGTGCCCCCGGAGCCATCTCCATCGATCTCCACGACCATCTCCATCACCGTTGCTGATTACCATGATAATGAGGGAGTAGATCTTCCTCGAGGCTAAGGGTTATACTGGTAGCTATGTGTTCATATCTCTCTCTATGCATGATCATATTGTGATCATGAGCTTTGTAATCAAGTAGATATACCTTGCTACGCAACTGATTTAATAGATCTTTGGCTCTCCCCATGTGTGTGAAAGTGACAGCGTGCACACCATGGTGGCACTTAGGCTAGAGATTACAAATACTTGTTATGGGTTATATTTGGAGTTGGATGTCTCTATGAAATTGTGGTGTTTGTTGGAACCATCTAGTGCCCAAGGTGACAGTGTGGGGTTATCTAGATGCGGAAAGCGAACTTTGAGGTGTGCAGTTATAGCCCTACCATGGATTAGAGTGTCCAACCAGAGAGTAGTTAAGAGTAGTATCATGAAGCGAAGATATTTATATGACAGTGTTCACTAGTGAAAGTATGATCCCTATGCCTTGTTTCTAAGCATTGAAACACCGTTTGCAACTAGATCTGTTACATGTTTGCATGCTGCCATATTTATTTCAATTTGCCTTTAGTCTCTTCCACGCCATCAAGCTATTTTCTAGCACCGTTGTCTTGTATCCATACCATTTGTATTTCACTATCTCTTCGCCGAACTAGTGCACCTATACACCTGAAAAGTGTATTGGGTGTGTTGGGGACACAAGAGACTTCTTGTATCTTGATTGTAGGGTTGCTTGAGAGGGATTCCTTTGACCACTTCCTCCCTGAGTTCGATATACCTTGGGTAATTCACTTAAGGGAAACTTGCTGCTATTCTACAAACCGTTGCACTTGGAGGCCCAACAACTGTCTACAAGAATAGAAGTGCGTAGACATCAGGATGTTTGGCAAAAGTTCATGTGCCAATTCCCAAGAAGCGCAATCTTGGGCTAAAAACCGTTGACTGTGTATTTTTGGGTTATGCTTTCCATTGCATTGGTTAGAGATTCTTGATAGTAAAATCTGAGGTACCTAACATGCATGTCGGTAGAATTATGGAGTCGACTGACGCGATTTTCCTTGAGGATATCTTTCCTATGAAGGATATACCTAGCTCATCAAATTAGGAGATGCCTAGTTCATCCAGTCGGGAATTTGGTACAAATTCTGAACCCATCACTCCAATTGAACATGTTGAAAATCCTAAGGAGGATGATAATGAAATTCCTAAAAGGAGCAAGAGACAAAGGGCTACAAATTCCTTTGGTAATGATTTCATTGTGTACCTCGTGGATGATACTTCCACTTCTATTTCAGAAGCTTATGCATCTCCTGATGCTGACTACTGGAAGGAAGTCGTTCGTAGTGAGATGGATTCCATCTTAGCCAATGGAACATGGGAGATCACTGATCATCCTTATGGGTGTAAACCTGTAGGATGTAAATGGGTGTTCAAGAAAAAGCTTAGGCCTGCAGGTACTATGGAAAAGTCCAAGGCACGGCTAGTGGCCAAGGGATACACTCAAAAAGAAGGTGAATACTTCTTTGACACTTACTCACCTGTTGCCAGATTGACCACCATTCGAGCACTACTTTCATTGGCTGCCTCTCATGATCTTATCGTTCATCAAATCGATGTTAAGACAACTATCCTAAATGGAGAGTTGGATAAGCAAATTTACATGGATCAACCAGGTGGCTTTGTGGTAAATGGTCAAGAAGGAAAGGTGTGCAAATTATTGAAGTCTTTATATGGCCTAAAACAAGCCCCTAAACAGTGGCATGAGAAGTTTGAAAGAACTTTAACCGTTGCGGGATTTGCTGTAAATGAAGCTGTTAAATGTGCGTACCATCGCCATGATGGGGGTGAAGGAGTCATCCTTTGTTTGTATATTGATGACACACTGATTTTCTTAACCGACCTTAATGCATTTAAGGAAGTGAAGGATTTCTTATCTTGTTCTTTTGAGATGAAAGATCTTGGTGTAGCTGATGTTATCCTGGACATCAAGCTATTGAGAGATGATGATGGTGGCATTTTATGACCCACAAGTATAGGGGATCGCAACAGTCTTCCAGGGAAGTAAAACCCAATTTATTGATTCGACACAAGGGGAGCCAAAGAATATTTATAAGCCTTAACAACTGAGTTGTCAATTCAGCTGCACCTGGAAACAGTGTTGCTCACAGCAGTTTATCAGTAGCAACAGTTTTGTAGTAGCAATAGCAAAGTACTAACAGTAGTAAAAGTAAAGACAGTAGTAACAATCGCAGTAAACAGTAGGATTAAAGCACAGTAGCATAGGGATGGATGGTCGGGCGTTGCATGGACAAGACAATTCATATAGAAATCAAGACATAGGGCAGTTGCAGATAAATAAGATAAAGCGTCCAAGTACTAAATAATCAGAGGCATGCGTTCTATATATAGTCATACGTGCTCATAATGAGAACTTGCACAACATCTTTTGTCCTGCCAGCCCATCTGCAGCAGGGCCTCAAGGGAACTACTGGCAATTAAGGTGCTCCTTTTAATAGAGCACCGAAGCAAAGAATTTACACTCCGTGAACACATGTGATCCTCACATCAAAGCCATTCCCTCCGGTTATCTCGATTATTGTCACTTTGGGGCCTTCGGTCCCGGACAATAATATGTGTATACAACTTGCAGGTAAGATCATAAAAAATAATATCATCATGAATCAATAACATGTTTAGATCAGAAATCATGGCACTCGGGCCCTAGTGACAAGCATTAAGCATAACAAGTTGCAACAAAGTCAAAAAGCACTAATAATAGATACTAGGCACCATGCCCTAAAAATCTGATGCCATTACATGAACGATCTCATCCAATCCCTACCATCCCCATAGCCTATAGCGAGGGATTACTCACTCATGGTTGGGGGAATCATGGATGGTTGATGGAGAAGCGATGGTAATGAAGATGGTGATGAAGATGGTGATGATCTCCTCCAATTCCCCGTCCCAGCAGGGTGCCAGAGCGAAGTTTCTAGTTCCGAATCGCGGTATCTGGTGGTGGCGGCGCAGTGGAAGTCTATCTAGAAAAGCGTCGAACCCCTTGGGTTTTAGGTCAAGAGGCATCTTATAGGAAAAGAGGGAGGCCGAGACGGTGCCCGAGGCGGCCACACCCCTCCTAGGCGCGGCCTGGGCTGGCCTGCGCGGCCAAGGGGTGTGGGCCCCTCGTGGCCCTCCTCTGTCTCGTCTTCTGGCTCCATGAATCTTATGATGAAATAGGATTTTGGCATATTTTCCGGGATTTTTCCTAATAGTTGATTTTCTACACAAAAACTAGACACTAAGGTAATTCTGCTGAAAACATCATTAGTCCGTGTTAGTTGTATCCAAATCACACAAGTTTAGAGAAGAAACAATAAAAAATATGTTCGAGAAAGTAGATACATTTTGGACGTATCAAATCCCCCCAAGCTTAGCTTATTGCTTGTCCTCAAGCAATTCAGTTGAAAACTAAGTGCGATAAAAGAAACTTTCACAAACAGCTTTGCTTCATAAGATGTATATATTCTCAGCATATGATGAAATACTTAGGAAATTCATAATAAAGAGTATGCAAATAAGTTTACTCAATAGTCATTGCAAGCTATGAAGAGATTTCAACTCAAAAATAATATGTAGCATGAAATATAAACATAAGCGACATTGCAATGCTCATAAAAAGGTATGATAGAGTGGTATCTCGCTTTCCTTTAATTGTAGAGCAAATAAATTCCAAGGCACCTCTGAAATTCAAGTGAAGACTATAAGTAAAGATACCAAAGATACAAGCATAAAAGTCATGACACAATTAAGCAAGTTTTGAGACAAGCACATTACGCTAAGAATGACAACTATGGTCTCAAGAAAGTGCTCATAGAATAAGTGATGACTCAACAAGGAAGTGAAAAGGTTTTGAAAAGTTTGAAAGGCTTCCAAATGCTGAAAGTATGGTACATATTAGCTTTGAGCTCTCATTGCTCCTATCATAAGCATATTTAAATAGTTAAGGTGAAAGTGAGGTCCAATATGAGTTGTATGCTTGACAGACCATAAACTGGAAATCTCATGTCCCTTGAGTACGAGTGCCACTCCTCATGCTACTTAACTTTAGTTACCGGTAAGTTCTTGTCATAGTAAATACATACGTATCATAGAGAACCTCCAACGGGGTACCCCTTGCCTGATGATACAGAAGAATCCCCATATCAAAATGACAAGGCAAGCAGACAATGAGCATCTCAGCAATCTTCTTATTTACCATGGGAAAATGGTGCTTTTTTTCTCTCTTTCCTCTTTTCTCATCCCTGTTTTTTTATTTTTTCTCAATCTCTATCTCTTTTTTATATAAGAAGAATGCTTCATAGATTGCTCATTATGGTTATGCTGCAGGTTTCCACCATGATTAGGCATGGATTAGACCAGCTGCCCAAGTGTTTCTCTAACACACATACATAACTCCATGGAATTACAAGCTCCCCTTTTATTTCACACCGACGACATCCGTAAACAAAAGAGAATGATATCAACTGGGTATATATTTACATGTGTTGAAAGCGTTCCTCGTGACAGCACGGTTCTGCTAACTCCTAGCCTATAATTTGCAAGCATATAACTTTCATGGACAGTCACAATAGTTCAGGTTTATTAAGTGCAAGAAATAAAGTGTGCCATGAAGTTCATGAGAGATTTACTAACTAACTTTCTTATAACAAGCAAACATTTTGTTTGGAAGAAAATGAGGCATACTAAATATGCACGGAATAGAAAATGATGCTAATAGGTAGGTATGGTGGACACTTTTGGCAATATTGGTTTTGGGGAGTTGGAAACACGAGTACAGCTCATACTCAATGCAAGTGAAGGCTAGCAATAGAAAGGGAGTGACAAACGAGAGAGCAATAACTGTCATAATCATGCTTGCAACAAAACATGACTAATTATCGCATGAAAGTGATTCAAGAACCCTGAGGCAAAATAATTTATCGAGGCTTAACTGATTAATGTTTCAGTTATATGCATGCATGAGCATGTGCCAAGACGATTCAAACGAAACATTCATAAGAGGATACCACAATGTCATACCAAGTTATGAATAGAACAATGCAAGCAAACGTTCATATGACATGCTACAAACCATTAGCAAGCTGTAGCTAATCATAAGAAAGCAAGAACTACTAAGCATCCATAAATAACATACACCTTACATGAACAGACTAAGCATGCCCACAATGATGAGTATATGTACAAAAATGAAAACAAATAGAGTTTGTTACCAGCCTCTTACCACACCTCAAGTTGTCATTAATCTTCATTATTGCCCTTCACTTGTGTGGCTTGAATAATAACATGAAACCAAACTCCACTAAAGACTGTTGAACCCTGCAACGAACTTCACAAGACCAAACAAGAACAGCAATTTTTTTTGATGTTTTTGATTTTTAAAGCAAGAACCAAAAGGAAGATCAAGCAAAGCGAAATCTTTTTGGTTTTTTCGAATAATTAAGACAAAGCATCAAAGGAAGAAGCAAACCAAAGATAAAAAGATAAAGAAGGAAGCAAAGAGAAATAATGAAAATATTTTTGGTCTTTTTGCATTTTGGAAAGCAGAAATAAAGCAAGACTAACAAGAAAACGAAACATGTATATACAAAGTACCGACTGAACATGATATGTAGATGAGTGTAATGTCGATGTACCTCCCCCCAAGCTTAGGCTTTTGTCCTAAGTGGGTCTCAATCCCAACGCGGGTAAGAACTCCAAGCTGGCAGGTCATCATAAGAATGATCGTAGTTAGGCCCTTGTGAAGAAGAAGAAGCTCCCCAATCATAGGTAAGTTGCTGGTACGAAGACTCCCCCTCATTCAAGGGCTCGACCGAATCATCTGTAGCCTCCCTTCTAGTATCCTGCTCCTGCTGGGAGAGCTCCCCCAGATACGTATCGAGCTCGTCCTCAGTGAGTGACCATCCTACCCTGGTATCAAGATTAAACAAAATAGGCGCATGCAAAAGAACAGCATGCTCAGACTTACCCCTTCTCCAACCAGCCTTGAGAAAGGCTATTTCATAAGACAAATCACTCAAATTAGCCCAAGAGGAAACGAATTTATGTTGTATCATGGAATTAAGGTCAAGCCTCTCTATGGGAAACTGTAGGTCTAAATGATGAGGCACTACACCATGCAAAGTTAATAAACGAGAGGCGATGAGGCCTCCACAAATTCCACCTTTCTCGTGGTTAGCAGCAAGACAGAAAGCTATCAAGGCACCCAAATTATAAGTCATATCTCGTTTCAAGGCAGCTGAGATGAAGGTTAGATCATATGAGGATAATTTACTAGCAGTTTTCCTAGCGAGAACACACTTGGCAATAAAGTAGGCAAAGTATCGAATAGATGGGAGATGAACATTACGAACTTTACCACTCTCCTTCGAGAAGCTGCTCCCTTGGAAAATCTCTGCATACAAGTCCATGAGTGGTGTAGGTCACTGATACATTGCAAATGTATCTATAATTTTTGATGTTCCATGCTTGGTTTTATCTACTTTCTTATGTTTTGTTCCAACTTTGGAGTACTTTTCATACACTTTCTTGGACTAACCTATTAACAAAGAGCCACAGTGCTAGTTGCCTATTTTCTGCTATTTTTGGTTCCAGAAAGTCAGAAAATGAATATTCTCGGAATTGGACGGGACAAAAGCCAAAGTTGATATTTTACCGGAAGACTCACGGAGCCAGAATACGAGACGGAGAGGGGCCACAGGGTGGCCACACCACCCCATGGCGCGAGTCCCCCTGGCTATGCCAGGGCATGGTGTGGCCCCCCTGGCCGGCCACCGACCTTGCCTCTTTCGCCTATAAGAGCCTCCCGATGCATAAACCCTAGGTCGTTAATCAGAAATCCATGAAAAGTTCCGCAGCGCCACCGCCACCGAAGGGGAGATTCGGGGGACAGCTGTTCTGGCACCCTGCTGGGATGGGGAAGTGCCCCCTGAGCCATCTCCATCGATCTCCACCACCATCTCCATCATCGTTGCTGATTCCCATGATGATGAGGGAGTAGTTATCTCTCGAGGCTAAGGGTTCTACTGGTAGATATGTGTTCATCTCTCTCTCTCTATGCATGATCTTATTGAGATCATGAGCTTGTAATCTATAGATCTACCTTGCTACTCAAGTGCTTTAATAGATCTCTGCTCTCCCCATGTGTGTGAAAGTGACAGCGTGCACACCATGGTGGCACTTAGGCTAGAGATTAAAAATACTTGTTGTGAGTTATATTTGGAGTTGGATGTCTTTATGAAATTGTGGTTTTTGTTGGAACCATCTAGTGCTCAAGGTGACAGTGTGGGGTTTTCTAGATGGGAAAGACTTACTTTGAGGTGTGTTGTTATAGCCCTACCATGGATTAGAGTGTCCAACCAGAGAGTAGTTCAGCGTAGTATCATAAAGAGAAGATATTTATATGAGAGTGTTCACTAGTGAAAGTATGATCCCTAGGCCTTGTTTCTAAGCATTGATACACCGTTTGCAATTAGATATGTTACATGTTTGCTTGCTACCATCTTTATTTCAGTTTGCTTTTAGTCTCTTCCACGCCATCAAGTTATTTTCTATCACCGTTACCACTTATAATTATCTATACCACTTGAATTTCACTATCTCTTCGCCGAACTAGTGCACCTATACACCTGGCAAGTGTATTGGGTGTGTTGGGGACACAAGATACTTATTGTATCTTGAATGCAAGGTTGCTTGAGAGGGGATACCTTTGACCACTTCCTCCCTGAGTTCGATAAACCTTCGGTGATCCACTTAAGAGAAAACTTGCTTCTGTTCTACAAACCTCTACACTTGGAGGCCCAACAACTGTCTACAAGAATAGAAGTGCGTAGACATCAGTCGCTCTCTAATCCTTTCACACGAACCCCACTGTGGTACTTTAATAGCTGCACAAAAATCATCAAAAGGGAGATCGACAACTATATTGTAAATTTTGTAATGAACTATGGGGTTAGGCAAAGAGCAACTAAATCGAAAATCCTGCACCACAGAGATAGTAAGTTTCACATATTGGTAGGGTTCATGCCCCAAAAAGTTCTCCAATCTTGCATTAGCAATTAAAGTATGGAAATCTTGAGAAATCCCTGCAACCCTAATGAATTCGGGGCATGGATAGATAGAAGGAAAGACTTCCTCCTCATGGTGAACCTTCATAACCGCAGGCACCCTTAATTCATGTTGGTTGAGTTGGTGTTCATTCATCTTCTTTTCTGAAATTTAAGACAACCATCATACAAGTGATTGCAAAGTGATTACATAATGAAAGGAACTACTTATAGAGACTTGTAAGAGGCCTAAACATGCATGAAAACAAATTTTTAAGCATTGAACAAGCTTACAAACTCACTTAACATGTCACCTACAGTAGCAAAATACTCAAGATATAAACCACTAATCACAAATCTACTTGGACAAGCGGAGGAGTCACATACCAGAGAACAAATGCTCCAAATTTCAGCAGCAAAGATGGGCTGAGCAAGGAGATCGAAAAATCACAAGAAAGAATAGCAAGAACGCGAGTATGAGCAATGAACTGGTGTTTTCTTGGGAGAGAGAAAGAAGTGGCAAGTGAGAGAGTAAGTGGAGGGCTAGGGGTGGCCCACACCATGGCCAGGCGCGCCCTTGGTGTGGCCGCGCCACCAGGTGGTGTGCCTGCCTGGTGGGCCCCCCTGGGTCACTCCAAGTACTTCTGCCCCTTTTTTCACGTAAAAATTTAATATGAATTTTCTGGAATTTTTCGAGACACTTTATTTTTTTTTAGCAATTTTCAGGTTTTGATGGATAAATTTCTAACAGAAAGATGATTATAGAAAGATGCAAATACAAAAAAAAGCAAAAACTTCAGAAGTTCTAAGACACTCTAATATGCAAACAACTAGCACAAGAAAAGTAAACTAAGTGAAAGTAAAAAAATTAAAATAGATAAAATAAAAGTAAGCAAAGATAATCTCGGTGAAAGCATTGTTTCGTTTATTAAAATCCCTTTATTAACAAGGTTGATCAGATCTTGTTACCAAAAAAAATTTATATGAACAAAACTTTGCATTCCACTAAATGATTATATTACCTCAACCTTGATAGCAATAGTCCCAATAATAATAGTTTCATATTTTTCTCGTGGTATGGGACAATATATTTCTCCAACTTGGATGCCCTCAATATTTTCAATTGAATTTAAACCATAATTCCTATCAATCTTCTTGGTGAAATAGACAGTATGCTCCTTGTCATTAACATTAAAGGTTACCTTTCCTCGATTGCAATTAATAACAGCTCCTGCAGTATTAAGAAAAGGTCTCCCAAGAATAATAGACATATTATCATCTTCAGGCATTTCAAGCACAAAAAAGTCAGTTAATATCAAGCAATTATGAGCCACTTGAACAGGAACATCCTCACATATACCAACAGGAATGGTAGTAGATTTATCAGCCATTTGCAAAGATATATCAGTTGGTATTAATTTTTCCAATTGAAGTATCTTATAGAGAGAAAAAGGCATAACACTAACTCCTGCTCCCAAATCACACAAGGCAGTTCTAACATAATTATTTTTAATGGAACATGGAATAGTTAGAATCCCTGGGTCTCCAAGTTTCTTTGAAACTTTACCATTAAAGGAATAATTAGCAAGCAAAGCAGAAATTTCCTCACTAGGGATCTTCCTTTTATTAGAGACAATATCCTTCATATACTTTGAATAAGGAGGCAGTTTAATAGCATTAGTTAAAGTAATTTGCAAAAATAAAGGTTTCATCGACTCACAAAACTTATTATAGTGTTCGTCTTCCTTCGACTTGTGTTTCTTATCAGGGAAAGGCATAGGTTTTTGGACCCAAGGCTCTCTTTTGCTACCATGTTTCTTAGCAACAAAATCTTCTTTAGTGTATGTAGTATTCTTAGTGTGTCTTTTAGGTTCTTCTTCAACTTTTTCTTTATCAGGAGCATCATTTTCCTCATTACCACTTTTAGTTTCACCATCAGAGACAAATATACTATTAGGATCCTTAGCAGGTTCAGAAGACTCTACAATAGTTTTATGTTTCTTTTTTCTTTTCTTAGGAGAAGTACCACTTTTCAATTTGTTGAGAATCTTGCTCAATTCTTTTAGGATGCCCCTCAGGATATAGAGGATCCCGAGTGGCATCATCACTTCTAGTTCTAATTTCATAAGCATGTTTTTCTTTAGTAGCATTCACTAACAAATCTTTTTGCACTTTAATAAGATGATCAATTTGAGTTTGAACCATTTGGAAATGTTTAACAAGCATTTTAACATCATTAGAGGTTCTTTCCACAATATCTTTTAACTCAATAATAGCTCTAGAGTTTTCCATCAAATGATTCTGCACTCTTTTATTAAAATTATCTTGCTTAACAATAAAAATATCAAATTCTTCTAAGCATTGATCAGGAGGTTTAGAATAAGGAATATCACCTTCATCAAAATGTTGGAGAGAGTGTACCTCAATAGTGGATGAGTGGGAGATTGGCTTACATAATTCTTCTATAGGAGGTAGATTCTTCACTTCTTCAGTTTTAATACCCTTCTCCTTAAGACATTTCTTAGCTTCCTTCATCACTTCATCATTTAGTTCAATAACTCCTCTCTTCTTTGGTGTTGGTGTTGGCTCAGGCACAGTTAACTCGGGTGTAGCTGTCTCAGGCGTAGTTGGCTCAGGTGAAGTCCAGTCATCATAATTCTTGCTTATTTTAGCCATTAATTCCTCAGCTTCTTTGGGAGTTCTATCCCTGAAAACACAATCAGCACAACTATCCAGGTATGTCCTAGATTCTTCAGTTAGTCCATTATAATATATATCAAGAAGCTCATTCTTAGGTAATGGACATCCAGCCTGTGCATGAATCAAAGAACAAAACCTTGCCCATGATTCAGGCAATATCTCCTTTTCTCCCTGTTTAAAATCAAAAAGTTCCTACAAAATGGCATGTCTAGCAATAGGAGGGAAATATTTATGAAGGAAAGTACTAATCAAGCAATCACGGCTATCAATAGATCTAGGAGGTAGATTATTAAACCAAGCCTCAGCATCTCCTTTTAGTTGAAAAGGGAAAATTTTAGCAACAAAGTAGGTGCGCATTTTAATATCATCAGCAAATAGGCCACTCATGGTAGAAAGGTCAGTCATATGTGCTACAGCACTTTAATTCTTAGTCCCACAAAAAGGTTCTTTCTCAACAATGGTTATGTAAGATAAATCAAGAGAGAAATCATAATCTTTATCTTTAATGTTTATGGGAGATGTAGCAAACTTGTCATTAGGAGATAATTTGGGTTTTATAGTACGCCTCTCAAGGAGACTCTTAATAGCACTTTTACCATGAGTATTTTGACATTCTTTAATAAAATCATCTATATATCTGTCTTCAATATCATAACTCTCTATAGACTCAGGTGAGCTGACAGGTGTAGTAGTGTCTTCATTAGGAGTTTCAGTGTTTCTAGCTATAGTTCTAGCAATCGTAGCATCTAGGAAACGACCTAATGAACCACACTTATCAAGCACAGTAGAAGCATCATAAGTATCAGAAGTTTTAGATTCAGCAGAAGTAGCAGTATGTGTAGCATGTGTATGTGGTGGTGTAAGGAGCTTACTCATCACAAATGGTGAATCAAGAGCAACAGAGGTGTTCAGAACCCTACCTCTCCTTGTAGTGGGTGGTAATATAGGAACCTTTCCATCACGAGACTTACCCATGATGAATGGATGGCAGCGAACAATAGTGATTCCAAGTGAACTTAATATATAGAGCTATGCTCCCCGGCAACGGCACCAGAAAATAGTCTTGATGACCCACAAGTATAGGGGATCGCAACAGTCTTCGAGGGAATTAAAACCCAATTTATTGATTCGCCACTAGGGGAGCCAAAGAATATCTATAAGACTTAACAACTGAGTTGTCAATTCAGCTACACCTAGAAACAGTCTTGCTCACAACAGTTTATCAGTAGCAATAGTTTTGTAGTAGCAATAGCAAAGTAGTAACAGTAGTAAAAGTAAAGACGATAGTAACAATCGCAGTAAACAGTAGGATTAAAGCACAGTAGCATAGGGATGGATGGTCGGGCGTTGCATGGACAAGACAATTCATATAGAAATCAAGACATAGGGCAGTTGTAGATAAATAAGATAAAGCGTCCAAGTACTAAATAATCAGAGGCATGCGTTCTATATATAGTCATACGTGCTCATAATGAGAACTTGCACAACATCTTTTGTCCTGCCAGCCCATCTGCAGCAGGGCCTCAAGGGAACTACTGGCAATTAAGGTGCTCCTTTTAATAGAGCACCGAAGCAAAGAATTTACACTCCGTGAACACATGTGATCCTCACATCAAAGCCATTCCCTCCGGTTATCTCGATTATTGTCACTTTGGGGCCTTCGGTCCCGGACAATAATATGTGTATACAACTTGCAGGTAAGATCATAAACAATACTATCATCATGAATCAATAACATGTTTAGATCAGAAATCATGGCACTCGGGCCCTAGTGACAAGCATTAAGCATAACAAGTTGCAACAAAGTCAAAAAGCACTAATAATAGATACTAGGCACCATGCCCTAACAATGTGATGCCATTACATGAACGATCTCATTCAATCCCTACCATCCCCATACCCTACAGCGAGGGATTACTCACTCATGGATGGGGGAATCATGGATGGTTGATGCAGAAGAGATGTTGATGAAGATGGTGATGATCTCCTCCAATTCCCCGTCCCGGCAGGGTGCCAGAACGGAGTTTCTGGTTCCAAATCATGGTATCTGGTGGTAGTGGCGCAGCAGAACTCTATTTGGAAAAATGTCGAACCCCCCTAGGTTTTTAGTTCAAGAGGCATCTTATGCGCAAAGAGGGAGGCCGAGGGGGTGCCCGAGGCGGCCACACCCCTCCCAGGCGTAGCCTAGGCTAGCCCGTGTGGCCAAGGGGTGTGGGCCCCTCACGGCCCTCCTCCGTCTCATCTTCTAGCTCCGTGAGTCTTCTGGTGAAATATGATTTTTGGCATATTTTCTAGGATTTTTCCCGATAGTTATTTTTCTGCACAAAAACTAGACACCAAGGTAATTCTGCTGAAAATAGCATCAGTCCGTGTTAGTTGTATCCAAATCACACAAGTTTAGAGGAGAAATAATAGCAAAAGTGTTCGAGAAAGTAGATACGTTTTGGACGTATCAGGATTACATTGCTTCAATCCCACTATGTGGAAAAGGTCTTTAGTCATTTCGGGTATAGCGACTGTAAGTCTTCTCCTACACCGTATGATCCTAGTGTGATGATTCAAAAGAATCGAGGAAACACTAGAGACCAGTTGAGATACTCTCAAATTATTGGCTTCCTTATGTATTTAGCTAGTGCCACGAGGTCTGACATTGCTTTTGTTGTGAGCAAACTCAGTTGATTTGTTTCAAATCTAGGGGATGATCACTGACATGCTTTTGAGGGAGTTGCGCTATCTGAAAGGCACTGCGAGCTACGACATTCACTATATCGGGTATCCGAGGGTACTAGAGGGTTATAGTGATTCAAATTGGATATCTGATGCTGATAAGATAAAGGCCACAAGTGTATATGTATTCACACTTGGTGGTGGCGATGTTTCTTGGAAGTCTTGCAAGCAGACCATCTTAACAAGGTCAACTATGGAAGCAGAACTCACAACATTAGACACAGCCACTATTGAAGCAGAGTGGCTTCATAAACTCTTGATGAACTTACCTGTGGTTTAAAAACCAATATCTGCAATCCTTATGAACTACGATAATCAAAAAGTGATTTTCAAAGTAAATAGTTCTAAGGATACTATGAAGTCATCAAGACATGTGAAGAGAAGACTGAAATCTATCGGGAAAATGAGAAACTCCGGAGTTATTGCATTGGATTATATCCAAACATCTAAAAACTTGGCAGATCCCTTCACAAAGGGTCTATCACGCAATGTGATAGAAAATGCATCGAAGGAGATGGGTATGAGACCCACAATATGAGTTTTTCACAGTAGTAAACCATTCTATGTGATCGGAGATCCCGTGAATTAGAATTGGGAGACAAGCTATTGATTAGTTGAGAGGAAAGTATCCCTACTTTAATGAACACCACTCCATGAAGATGGAATACTTTCCTATTTTGTACGGCAGGTTGATTTATTATCTTAATATGTTCTAACTGGCTTAACTTAAGCAGAGATGTTGTCCTACAGAACATATTTTGAAGAATACACCTATATGAGTCTGACTATTAAACGTCGCAGTCTCTGAGAGTAGGGTGCTCTCTAATAAACTCATGAAAGGCCATGAAGTATGACGCATAAGATCCACCCGCGGGGAAGTCCCATGGCAGCCTAGTATCGGTCAAGACTTTGTGTGAATCTAGGTTTGCAGCAAACTTGCAGTTCAAGGCATAGTCCACTGTACAAGTTGTAGCCTAGTGTAGCATAAAGTTCTAGGTGGAAGTTCAACTTAACAGTCACCACTATAGTACCGGTATATAAACAATGTTTTGGAACCAAAGGAAAACTTCATGTGTCTCTGGGATCTGGTGGGGGATTGTTGGAATTCTTTCCTAATTGGCCCAGCCCATATTCCATTTTAATAATTCCTAAAAAATCCTAGAGGCCCATGTGGCCCATTCATGCATGGCAATAGGTGGGACAAATGTTTAGTCCCACATTGCTAGTTGAAGGAAGATTTCACCACCTTATAAGGGGGGTTCTTCCACCACTTGCTAAAAGGATGAGAAGGAGAGAGACGTACACATGCGCTCCTCCTCCTACATCGCCCGCCTCGCCACGCCTCGCCTCGACACGACGCGCGCGTGCGCGCGGGGTTGCGGGAATGCCTCGAGCCGAGAGCTTCCCTTTCTTTTTGCCGTGCATAAATGCATTAATTATCTTTATAGTATGCTAAAGTGGGTGTTTAATATGCACTCAATGGATATTTAATACAAAAGTTTCCTATGAGAATTAATTCGGACGTTTCCTCTGCGGTTTAATTTGGACATTACCTCTGCGGTTTAATTCGGACGTTTCCTCTGAGGTTTAGTTCAAACTTAATTGAGGCTATTTCCTCTCCTGACGTTATCCGTTTGCCTATGCCTATAAGAGTGAGAGTTCGCTCCTCTCCTGCAATAAGCTTCGCCTCCAGTTCCAGAGCATCGCGCTGCCCCTCCATTCTTCTCCATCTCGTCTGGCGACGCGCTTCACTAGTCGGGACAGTAGGCCTCTGAGACCCCCGCTGCTTCGAGTCCTATACAGGAGAAGAGCGATAAGGTTTTTGGGGAGCGCTATCGGCGCGACTATTGGCTTCATCACGGACTCCTTCATGGATAGCGACTGTGCCAATGACGTCTTCCCCAACGAGGACTTCTTCCCCGACATCAGCAACCTCTTCCTCGACGACATGGCTGACGATGGTGCCAACGCCAACACCGGCGGTTCCTCCAGCGATCCCTCTTCTATGATGTATATCTTCTTACTTAATCTTGTTTATCCCAGTCAGATAGTATGTTGTTCCTTTTGGGTTGCTACAGATCTTATACACATATTATCTCAAGTTGCATGATTTTAGAACTCTATGTATCTGCTCACATCACACCTAGAACTGAAATTGCATCTATACGAAATATTGCATAATCGCATTGGACTGATGATTTTTTCTTAATTGAGTGATTAAAATACAAAACTCAGTTGGTAGTTTAAATTTTAAACGTCCTATGGAAAGTGATGATGGTGAATTTGTGATATTGTACATACACGTGGGAAAACCATTCTCGTGTTCTAGACTTCTAGTGTTCCATTTGCTGTGAAATTAGAGAATCAGTAGTCCAGAACTAATGTGTTCAAACAAGGCAACGTAGGATCCATCTCCGGCTTGATGTTTGGTCCAAAGGTGCAATGTTTTTTTGCGTTCATGTAGCCTTGTTGTTGGATTTAGATATTCAATGCTCAATTCTTACATAAATTTACATCTTGTTATTCTGGTAGAAGGGCTCTTATCCACTAGCTAGCCCCCTTTGTTTTGCTACTTTTTCATCCTTTTTGTGGCTTCATGCAATCTAGTTTCAGCGATCAAGCCTTTGCATTTCCTGAGCAATCATATGGCCCCGCTCTTTTCTCACACGGGTTGGTGAGACAAGGAATTCGAGCCATGACGTAAAGCTCCACGCAATTCCACTAGTAGTTGCTTGTTTGATCAGGCGGAGCTCTACGCCTTCCCGTAGTGACGAGGGTTTAACTCATCAATGCTCATTGTTATGGTCTTGGGTTTTGGAGAAGGAGGGAGCGCTGGAGACATCTATCGGCTAGCAAACAAGCACACAAGGGACAAAGATTTACCCAGGTTCAGGCCTCGTAGAGGTCCCTACTCCTGCTTGTCTGCTTGTGGAATTATCGAAGGAGTCGAAGATTACAATGGTGTGGAGATGCAATCTGGCGAGGGCTGTGGAAACTAGGGTTGCGTGTGTCCTCCTTGCCGCCCCCTCCTAGCCCTTATATAGATAGGCTAGGTCTCGGGTAGCAGGTCGAGTCGGTTACAAGTTAGGGTTTTCCGCTTCAAACTTTCTATCTTTAGCTTCTTCTTGTTCTTCAAGCAATCGAGAGTCTGTAGGTTACTTGGGTCCTTCATTTGGGCCTTGGCGACACCGTGGGCCTTTACGTATTTAGACCATATATACCAAGCTCGAGTACCTGTAGGGTATACCCATGTCAGTAGCCCCCGAGTGTCTAGTGGAAACGCAGATTCGATTGGGAGTTTTGAAGTCTTTCGAGTGCATGAATGAGTATATTTCGACTGCTTTATTTGTGTCATAGGGATTTTTGATGTACGTGCCTGATATAACCGAAGTATCGGTATCAGTTAACCACCTTAGGGTGAAACAATGTAATCTACTCGAACTCGAGTCCCCGGACTCGAATCCAGAAAAGTGCTGGTGTAATTCGACTCAAGCCGCGGGGGTCTTACATGAGTCAAATTCTAGTTATATGGGTGTGAGCACTCAAGGCGTCCGTCAAGGCATGTTCATCGTACCTGTAGGCACGGATACATTTCTGGTAGTGCGCATCTAATGCATTGTCAGGCCTTATTCAGGTCTTACCTTCATGCTGTAAGCGCGGCATCCGAATTTTATCATCGCGGAGACGATTCGGGTGACCTAGGAGGCGCAGTCTCTTTGTAGGGAAAATTTATGAGGCGGTGTCGCCATGAGCTTCGAGTGTGTATGTTATCAACACAAAGTTTTTTTGTATAAATAATCATAGGGTGCGCGAGCAGCGCTCCCTATGGGAGTAGCCCCCGAGTGCCTGGTTGAGTCGGAGACTCAGGCAGGGACTAAAAAACTTTTGCGACTACTGTCGTCTTTGCTTGCTTGTTTCAGTCGAATTTGTTTTTGGCGCTCCCCATGGGAGTAACCTATGTCCAAAGTCGAAACGTATTTCGAGTGATTGGGTTTGCCTTTGATTGCCCATGTTCCTGCCAAAAGAAGAGAAAAATCATAGGGTGCGCGACCAGCGCTCCCTATGGGAGTAGCCCCCAAGTGCTTGGTGGAGTCGAAGACTCGAGCAAGGACTAAAGTAGTCGAAGTCTTCTGCTACGTAGCTTTGATGACGTAGGTGCTGACGATTTCATGACCTCAGTTGCCCGCGTGAGCGAGTTTGACGGGACGTGACGAGAAGTGGGTCCCACTCTCTGACTTTGATTTGACTTGGCGTGCGTAATCTTTTATTTTAACTGCGTCTTCTCGATTTCCGCACGTAATGGGAGTAGTGGAGGGACGGTTCAAGCTTCCACTCCTCCACGTGTCCAGCACGATGTTTGCCACACGTCCATTAGGGTTTTTCTTAGCCGTTGGATTGCATCTTCCAGGGGTTAAGTAGCGGCGTTGCGACGGTAATTTTCTCATCTGCTCTCATTCATCCTTTGCTTCCATCGCCATTGCCGCTGCTCCTCTGCTTTCTCTGTGCTCGTTTCTTCCACGATGCTGGACCAGCTCCGCTCGTTTCCGAGCTACTTCCTTTGCTCGCATCACCATCGCGCAATGGGGAAGAAGAAGGGAGCCGATGTGACTGATTCTGTGGCCACCGCTGCTACGGCGAAGAAGAAAGGCGGCTCCACCGCTGCGGGCACCAGCACCGCCGCCGGCAGGAAGAAGAAGGCTGCAGGCACCCGCGTCACGAATGGTGCGTGGCGCCCCTCCATCATCAAGTCATCTGATCTCCATCTTCTTTGCCAAGACAGAGTACTGTCCGCCGAAGTCGTCAACGCGCGCGTCCCCGGCGGTGAGACAATTCCTTCTCCTCCCGCTGGTTTTTGAGTGATGTTTTTAGCATTCATCATTCGCGGTCTCTCCTTTCCCCTTCACCCCTTTTTTAGGGGCCTCCTTTGTTTCTACGGGCTTCAGCTCCATCAGCTGTCCCCGAACTCTATCCTCCATATCTCTTGCTTCATCACTCTCTTCGAGTGCTGGCTCGGAATCGAGCCGCACTTCACCCTCTTCAAGCACCTCTTCAAGTTGAAGCGCCAATCTGCATCTGACTCTTTGGTCTATGATGTAGGTGGTTGCGGAATCCACGTCGACCCATCTGCCACCTATTTCGACATCAAGCTCACGGCGTCCGTCCAAGGGTGGAGGGACAAATGGTTCTACATCCGCGATGAGAAGGCTAACAGAGAGCACTTCGGACTCGCACCCTTCGATCCCACGACGCCGTGCAAGAGGATGCGCTCCTGGAAGAATGTAGTCATGCCTGGCGAGTCTGTGGAGACAGATGTGCTATACAGGCGCGTCTGCGACCTCGAGAGTCGCATAGGCAAAGAGGAGGGAGGCTGCGCTCTCATTCGCACTTGGTTGCGCCATCGCGTCCAGCCCCTGCAGGCCAGAGTCCACCCCATGTTTCAGTGGGCTGGCGCTGATGATGCCACTCGCGTGTCTGCCGATGGCATGTCCACGAGTGAGGTGGACAAGAGGGTTCGGCTGGTCACCAAGTACACCGTCAAGGATGTACTCCCCAGTGAGCCAGTTGTTCCTCCATTTGATGCTACTAACCCTCCTCCTGAGGTATAGTTATGCTACGCAGTAGCTAAATTTGTCGATTGCTTCTCTGTTGTTTTACTTGCCTTTTGCTGAATGTATTGTCTGCATGCAGGATTGGGCGGTGTCACCTTGTATGCCCCCTCTTCCTGAGGGGATTATTCCTCGCGAAGTCTTGGAAGAGGATGAGTCAGAGTCGACCGTCCCCTCTGATGTGGAGGAGGAAGCCCTCGAGTCCGGTAGTCCGGATACTCGCAAGCGTTCGGGCAGCGAGGATTCCGATGCGTCGTCTCCTTCAACTCCAGAAGGTACAGGTGTTGGTGCGGAGTCGTTGATACCTGCTATTCCTATGAGCACCGTGGCACCATCTTCTCGTAAGAAGATGCGATTGCCTAAGGAGTCCTCGTCGGAGTCGGGGGAGGCCACTTTTGACTTTGACAAGTTTGATTGGTAAGTTTTCTAGTTTACTTGTTCTTCTCTGTTTTGCCCTTGTTGGCTCCTCTCTTGGTTTGCCCTTTCTTAATGTGGGTTTTGTCTTGCAACCAAGAGTCGTCGTTGTCTTTTGGCAACGTTCAATTTTTGAAAGAATTAGGAGTCGCGACCTCAAGGGCCAAGGAAGAGGTCGAGCGCGCTCCTTCCCCTCCATTGGCGGCCCACTCCGGGCACAACTCTTCCAGTTCTCCTCATGCAGGGGACCATCGAATGGTTGCCCGGATGACAGTACATCATACATCTCCGAAGTCATTGGAGGATCATGTAAGTGTAGATTTTCTTCTTTTTAATGTTGCAGTCGATGTTATCTACTGCTTCATTGATCCCTTTGTTGTGCGATAGCTCCTTGTGAAGGAAGCCGCTCATTTCGCGGAGCAAGTTCTTGCGATGGGCCGCCAGCATGCGATGCTGGAGACGCGTCATCGCGTGGTTGAGAGTGAGCGTTCTACACTTCTTCTTCTTCTTCTCCTTTGATATAGTCAACTGATAGTCAACTTTTGTTTGTCGTGTAGCTAAACATAATGCCCTCTTGCGTGACGCCGCCACTTTGGAGAAGACACTGGCCACGGCTGTGAAGGGTCACGACGAAGCAATCACGGTGCGTGACGAGGCGTGGAGGCGTGAAGAGGATCTGCGTGCCTCCATTGCAGCCAGGGAGAAGTTGTTCGAAGAACAGCTTGTCTCAATTGCCAAGGCCCTCCCAGGTACTTTGATGTGGATATCGTTATCCTTCTTTGCTCGACTTTTTGCCGTTGGCGCTGATGCTTTGTTCTTGTGTGGATTTATGTACAGATGCTGGCGGTTTGAGCTTCGACCCGCAGGCCCTTCGTCGCAATGATGCTCTGGCGGGTGCATTGTCGGCAGTCGAAGACCGCAGCGCCGCTGTCTAGGATACGCTCTCCAAGGCCAAGGGCGTTCTCAGTCGTCTCCTGGAGGAGCTGATGCCCAAGGCGGAGCTAGTCGAGAATGTAGACGAGCTGGTGGAGTCACTCGCCGGGGGTGTGCCTTCCAGCTTCAAGAACTCACTCCACGCGGCCGGCGCGTCCATGTCGCTTGCCATGGTGCAGGCCCACGGAGTCGAGATTGATCCTACCGTGGTGTCGAAGGCGAGGCATGTTAGCACAAACGGCCAGCAGGTAGTCTTCGCTCCTTTCACGACTGCTTGTGGCAAATATGGGCATCATCTGATAAATACTGTCGTGAAGTATTCTGAGGAGCTGCAACGCGCCAAGAAGGCGGCGAAAGCTTCAGCATCAGGGGTTGGCGGAAAGTCAGTGGCATCTGACACTGCCATGGACTCGATGAAGCCCCGGAAGCCGTCGAAGAAGCCAGTCGCTCCTTAGTAGCTTTGTAATAGTTGACTAGTTTATGTCCTTTTATAAGAACATGCCTGTTGGCGAGTGTATCTGCTGATACTTTTGCTAGTCTTGAATGCACTTGAGCCTTTTGCCTTTGTGTTGATTTGGTCGTCTTATTTGTTTCTATCTTGACTTGTGGTAGGGTTCATCAAGTGATCCTTTGAGGGAAACTCAGTACTCGCCACCTCTTGATGATACTTTGGCACCGCCGTGCTCCAGGGTAGATGAACTGTCCCTGCTCTCGCGACTGCGTGACCGTGTGAAGCAGCTGGAGCGTGAGTTTCCCGTGCTCCGCGGTAACGCAGATGTATGGTAGTCGAAGGCGGAGAAAGCCACCGCCCGAGAGAAGTATCTGCTTGGTGAGGTGACACACCTGGGCGACCAATTTAAGTGTTAGTTTGCTTGCTCTTATCTTTTCCTTGTAGTCACTCGCGATGGTGCGTTGTACTTATGTTGTTGTTTGCTGCTGCGTGTAGTTGTCAGCGAACGTCATCCGCAGGATGAGAAGGATAGAATTGCCATTCGTATGCATGATCTCATCCAGGAGCCACTTCAAGAGAGTGGATACTTCTGGGTAGATCATGATCGTGGGATTGCGCTGGCGACCCTGCAGGATCGCGCGTCGCGAGTGCTGCACTTTCTGAAGAAGTCGCAGTCATGTTTGAAGAACATTTATCGGACGATGTTTCCGCTGGATGTTACTCCATCAAGCCTGCTGGCCCTCCTTTCCAAGTTTCAAGACCTGTCCGCGGTTCGCGAGTGCGTGAGGCAACAGTTGGTGGCTGGTGCCAAGGCTGCTCTATTGTTGGTGCGGCTGCACAGGCCTGACGTAGATGTTGCGACAGTCGTGTCTGGGCCGCCTGCACCCCTAGCAGGTTCTGCCTAGAATATGGTGCCGCACTACCAGACGGTCGATCGCCCAGCAGAAGAGATCGTCGACTTCTTTGAGGAACAAACCAACATTCTCTTGCTGTAGTAGTAGCTAAGTTTGTATCCTGCACATAAGTGTACTCGTGTTGTAAAGTTCATATAAATGTTGTATATAATTTATTATCGAATATGTATAAAGAGCTTTGTTAGCATGAAGTGCGTTGCACTATACGATTCCTTTTCGTTAGCCTGGCCATGCTCTTATCTCAGTCCCTTGTCAACCTGTCAGGTGCGTTGTCGCTGGGTTGATGTTGCGTTAAGGGTTTCAATTGATGTACCAGCTACTCAGGATATCGCGTTTTGGTTTGTAGAACAGATGTATATAGGGTGGCGCAGCCCCCGAGTAGATAAATTGGAAAAGTCAAGAAGAACACAGAGTTTTGGGGCACTTAGCTTTATTTATTCGAAGGACAGTGCGAGGTACAGTGTGTGGCTAAGTAGCCTTGGCTGAGTAGCCTTATTTGCAATGTAAAAAGTAAAAACGACTGGGGGTAGAAGCGTCGTAGATGTGCGACGTTCCAGGGGTTGGAGTATGTGACTCCTGTCTCTAAATCTTGAAGGCGATAGGCGCCACCTGGGATTACTTCTGTAATCACGTATGGTCCTTCCCAGGGGGACTCGAGCTTGAGATGTCCTTACTGCTTCAGTCGTAGGACCAGGTCGCCTTCGACGAAGGATCTAGGGCGTAGCCTCCTACTTTGGTAGTTGCGCAGGTTCTGTTGGTAGATCGTTGATCTTTTCGCGGCAATTTCCCTTGCCTCGTCAAGGAGGTCGACGGAGTCTTCAAGTGCGAGGGATGACTCTTGTTCGCTGTAAACGACTACGCGCGGCGCCTTGTACCGTACCTCGGCGGGTAGCACTGCCTCGGCTCCGTGCACCATAAAGAATGGCGTGTAGCCAGTGGCACTGTTTGGAGTTGTGCGTAGGCTCCAGAGTACGGATTGCAGTTCCTCCGGCCAGCAACCCGCGACTTGTTCGAGTGGCCGGAGGAGTCGCTTCTTGATCCCGCCGCAGATGAGCTAGTTTGCTTTTTCCACCTAACCGTTGGTCTGTGGGTGCGCTACCGAGGCGTAGCTGATGTTGATCCCCAGGTTCTCGCAGAATTCTTAGAACTCCTTGGATGTGAAGTTCGTCCCGTTGTCGGTGATGATGTTGTGCGGTACTCCGAAGCGGTAGACGATGGATTCGAAGAATTTTACTGCACTGTGCCCTGATTGGTTGGTCACTGGCATGGCCTCAATCCACTTGGTGAATTTGTCGACTGCGACCAAGAGGTAGATGTAGCCTCCTCGTGAGGACCTTGGAAGTTTGCCGACCATGTCGAGTCCCCATTGCGCGAAGGGCCAGGCCAATGGGATTGGCCGTAGCTCTACGCCAGGTGCATGCGGCCTGTCCGCGAATCGCTGGCAAGCGTTGCATTTTTGGACGATGTCCTTGATATTGTGCATGGCCGTAGGCCAGTAGAATCCAGCTCGTAGAGCTTTGGCAACGAGGGCACGACTGCCGGCGTGGTGCCCGCAGGTCCCTTAATGGATGTCGAGGAGAATAGCTCTTCCATCGGCCGTGGAGACACATCGTTAGAGTACTCCTGTGATGTTGCGTTTATACAGTTCGCCGTTGATAACAACAAATGCCTTGGATCGCCGCGCGATGTGCCGTGCATCCGTCGCATCGTCCGGTAGCCTCTTACTGAGGAGGTACGTGATGTACGGCTGCGTCTAGGATTACTCAATCATCATGACGCTCATTGGTCCCTCGAGTCATGTGTCCAGCTACGAGTCATCGAGTGTCATTGGCTCATTGGGTGGTGTAGCCCCCGAGTCCGTTGCTGCGCTTGTTTTCTTCTCTGCGGCCTTTGGCTTGATGGGGCGTTCGCAGATGCGCTCGAGAAATACCCCAGGTGGTATGGGGGCGCAGGTAGAGCCTATGTTGGCGAGTGCGTCCGCCTCTTCGTTGCTTTCGCGACCTACGTGCCGCAGCTCGCAACCATCGAAGTCTCCTTCAAGTGTGTCGTAGAGGTCGCGGTACGCGATCATGTTGTCATTCAGTGCGTCCACTCATGCATTGTTTGGTTGACGACCAACTTGGAGTCATTGTATATGATGAGCCTCTTGGCGCCGCAGGCTTTTGCCATCCTCATCCCGTGCAACAGGGCCTCGTATTCAGCCTCGTTGTTGGAGGCTGTGAACTGCATTCGCAGGATATACTTCAACTTGTCCCCTTGAGGTGATGTCAGTATGACACCTGCGCCTGCTCCGTCCTTCCGCTTGGACCCGTCGAAGTGCATTGTCCAGAGGTAGGACATGTCTGGTTTGTCCGGGAGCTGGTTCTCCATCCAGTGCACGAGGAAGTCAGGGAGAACTTGCGACTTGATTGCGTCGTGCTTTTCGTATGTGATGTCTCAGGGAGACAATTCTATTCCCCAAAGCGCGACTCGCCCCGTGGCGCCGGGGTTATTGAGGATATGCCCCAACGGGGCATCGTTGACCACCACGATTGGGTGTTACTAGAAGTAATGGCGCAATCGCTGGGCGGTCATGAAGACACCGTACGCCAGCTTTTGGTAGTGCGGGTACCACTGTTTTGTTGGCGTGAGGACCTCGCAGAGGTAGTATACTGGGCGTTGTACGTCGTGGACCTTGTTTTCCTCAGCTCACTCGACGACGAGCACTGTGCTAACCACCTGGTTGTTGGCGGAGATATACAGCAACAATGGTTCCCTTTCTCGCGGGGTCACCAGTATTGACAAAGTGGATAGCAGGCGCTTGAGGTCTTCGAATGCTTCTTGTGCTTCGTTGGTCCACTCGAATTTTTCAGCTTTGCGGAGGAGCTGGTAGAAGGGCAGCGCTTTTTCACCCATCCGACTGATGAATCGACTGAGGGCCGCGATTCGTCCAGCCAGCTGTTGGACGCCCCTTATGTTTTTCGGCTTCTCCATTGCCAGTATGGCTTTTATTTTCTTCGGGTTCGCCTCGATTCCCCTCGCGGAGATGAGATACCTGAGTAGCTGCCCAGATGGTACGCCAAAGGTGCATTTGTCTGGATTGAGCTTGATCCGATAGCGGTCGAGGTTGGCGAAGGTTTCGCACAAATCGTTGATTAGGGAGGCTTCCTCCTTGGTCTTGATTACTATGTCATCGACATAGACTTGAATGTTGTGACCCAGTTGTTCCTTGAAGCAAGCCTGCATGCACTGCTGGTAGGTGGCTCCCGCGTTCTTTAGCCCGAAGGGCATTGTGTTGTAGCAAAACACACCAAAGGGCGTTGTAAACATTGTTTTCTCCTGATCTTCCTCCTTCATTCGAATCTGATTATAGCCTGAGTAGGCGTCGAGGAAGCAGAGGCGCTCGCATCCCGCAGTGGAGTCGATGATCTGGTCGATGCGTGGCAACGGGAAGTGATCCTTTGGGCAGTGCTTGTTCAGAGAGGTGAAGTCCACGCACATCCCCAGGATATCCGTGTCCTTTTTCGATACCAGCACTGTGTTGGCGAGCCAAGTGCTTTCCTTGATCTCGCGTATGAACTTGGCTTCAAGGAGTCTGTTGATCTCCATTCCAACTGCCTGCACTCATGGCTCAGACAATCGCCAAATTGTTTGCTTGACTGGCCTTGTGTCGGGGTTGATGTTGAGTGCGTGCTCGGCGAATTCCCTAGGAACTCCTGGCATGTCTGCAGGACACCAGGCGAAAATTTCCCAGTGCTCACGGAGGAATTCGACGAACGCGAGTTCCTATGCGGGACTCAAGTTGTTGGTGATGAGAGCCGTCTTGGCGGGATCTGATGGGTGGACCTGCACTTTCTTTGTGTGCACCAATGAGTCGAAGGAGAGATCAGGTGAACTTGGCCGGCTCAGCGGAGGCAGACTATTGTTTGTCGACTCCTTTAGTCTCGCGAGTTCCTCCTGCATGCCGAAGGACTGGGAAATTCTGTTGAATTCCCTGTCGCAACTGTCAGACCTCTCAAAGCTCCCGTTGATTGTGATGACGCCATTGGGACCTGGCATTTTCATCTGCAGGTAGGCGTAGTGGGGTACTGCCATGAACCTAGCGAACGCGACGCGCCCGAGGATGCAGTGGTACTGTGAGGGCCAGTCAACGACTTCAAAGTCGATGCGCTCGCGCCAGTAGTTCTTCGGCATGCCGAAGATGACGTCAAGGTTGATTTTGCCTAGGGGGTATACGCCCATCCCTAGGACGATGCCGTGGAACATTGTGTACGAGGCCTCCAGGCAAGTTAGAGGGATCCTCATTGCTCGCAAGGTACTTGCGAAAATAAGGTTGATGCCGCTTCCGCCATCCATGAAGACACGGCTCATGTCGAAGCCTCCGATTTGCGCATCGAGTACGAGGGGTAATGGCCTGGATGGGTACCTGAGGCGGATGGTCGTGTTTGTCGAAGGTGATGCATGACTTGCTTCCACTGAGGTACTCAGTGGTAGATGGTGGCGAGTGTGTGGCCAAGTTGACTTGGCGAGTGATGGCCTTCTGCACCCTATTGGAGGGGCGTCCCTTTTGGATCATCATGGTGCCCATGGCTCGTGGGTATGGTTCACCTCCGTGGTGCTGGTCCGGTGCAGCTGCATTAGGGGGTGGCCCAGGTGGTGGTGGCGGTGCGCCATGTGCCACAGCGCCTGGAGCAGCTCCGTAGCCTCTTTCGGCTGCATTGTGGTTCATCCGAACCAATCCCTCATGTAGTTTGAGGAATTCACGGCAATCCTTGAGGAGGTCGATGTAGAAGTGTACCGTACATGGCCCGGACAGTTTGTCCTCGATGGAGTTTGCGGGTGCCTCATCGCGTGTGCGGCGTTCCCACACTTGCGTGGTTTTCCCGGAGTCGCGGTATCCGCCGCTATGGTATCCGCTGTTGCGGTTATCGTCACGTCTGTCGGCGTAGACAACTGCGACCATGTTGACGTCGTCGCGGTCATCGTAGATGCGCATGCGGTGCTTGCCTCGGCGATCGCATCTGCGCTCGAGTTCCACCTCCTCGTTTGAGTGAACGCGATTCTTCACTGAATCTTCTCCATCGGCCCACCGATTCGCGATCTCCATCAGGTGGTCGATGGTCTGGGGCTTTGAGCGGCCCAGCTCCTCCATGAGTCCTAGGCGGCGGACACCGCGGTTGAATGCGTCAATCGCGCGATCCTCCAAGATGTTCTCTATGGAGTTCTTGATGATGGACCACCTTTGGATGTAAGAGCGCAGCGATTCGCCAGATCTTTGCTGGCAACATCTCAGCTCTTCGATTGATGCGGGTCGCTTGTATGTGCCCTTAAAATTGCGCACAAAGGTGTAAACCAGCCCATCCCAACTGCGAATAGATCCGCGTGGAAGGTTGTTGAGCCATGCTCGGGCGGCGCCCTGCAGCTATAGCTGCAAGCATTGCATGGCCATGCTTTGACTGCCTCCGTGGAGTCTTACGGAGGAGATGTGGTCCTCCAGCCAGATCTTTGGGTCCTGTAGGCCGTCAAACTTCGGGTTCTCCGATGGGATTTTAAACCCTTTAGGAATTTGCTTCTGCCTGGTGGATCTGCTGAAGCATCTAGCGCCGCAGAGCTCCACATCTTCTTCTTCCATGTCAGTCGACCGAGCATGTCGTGCCCTTGATTTGTCAATCTTGCGCTGCGTGAGGTCGTCGCGCGCATCGTAGTCATGGTCGTGTTGCCGTGAGCGGTGGCGTCGAGACAGGTCGCGATTGTCGTCGCTGGACGAGGGCGAGGAGTAGCGCTTTGCCCTTCTTCGGCTCTGGTGTTGGCTCCTTGTCGAGGGTGGCCTCAATTAATCCCAAGCCCGCGATCGTAGATCGGTGCATGGCGGCTCGGGGATCTCCAGCTGGCGGCTAATTGTTAAGGAGGTACATGGTGGCCGCTGTCACCGCAGCCTGCGGTGTCTTGGGGACCATGTTACCCCGTGTGTCGACTGTCATAGAGCTGAAATCAAGGACCTTTGCAGCTTCTATGCGTTCTTTCTCGGTGAGATGGGCCATCCGAGATTACCTCTTCTTGGCGAGGTACTCATTGCCCCTTGAGGAGGATCCTCCGTGGGAGGAGAGCCCAGCACGACGAAGGTTCGACTCGTCTGCTGCCTTTTTGCGCGCCTCGAGTTGCGCGATTGTTTGTACTTGGTGCTTGAATTCTTCCTTTAGGAGCCAGTGATAACCCATCAGAAGTTCTTGCGGGGATCCGAAGGGTAGAGGAGCGCCTCATAGGGCCTCGCGGCAGCGAGCCCATTCTTGTTCGTTGAGCCTGATCACGACGCGTTCACCGGTTTGCTCATTTAGTATGGTTGGAGGTTTGACTGCTCTTCCATTGTCGATGGGGGTGCGGTTGCCACCGTTGCCGCCGTTGCCACCATTACCACCGTTGCTGGCATTGGGCGGGTCGGTTCCGTTACCGCGATTGCCACTGTTGCCGGCGTTGGGCGGGTCGGTTTCGTTACCGCGATTGCCACCGTTGTCGCGATTGGCAGAGGTATCGCCTATGTTGATGACGGCGCACATGAAGTGATTGGGGAAGCTGCTGCTTCCACAACTCTCAGATCCAGAACCGTAGGTTCCATCTTCAGTGGCCAGATCGCTCAGATCGGAGTTGCGACTACTGTCGCAGACCGTGTTCTCGACTGTTATCGGGGCGTTGAGCTCACTGAGGGTGCAAATCGGTGGAGGGAACCATGATTATGGGGAAATCAATGGTGCCGTCGGCTGATCAGGCATGCGAAGCGTGCCCATCTGACCGACTTGGAAGCGGAAGCTCCCTATCGCCAAGCTGATTCCGTCGCCTACAGACTCGAAGGCCGGGCGAGTGGCCGGCGTGTGGACGGTGAAGTCAAACGCGCCGAAGAGCTGGCGGATCTCCGACGTTGTGGAGTTGTAGATCGCTTTTGATGGGGCCGAAGAAGCCACAACATCAGCACTCCCAATTCCCACAGACGGCGCCAATTGACGAGGGTTTAACTCATCAATTCCCATTGTTATGGACTTGGGTTTTGGAGAAGGAGGGAGCGCTGGAGACATCTATCGGCTAGCAAACAAGCACACAGGGGACAAAGATTTACCCAGGTTCAGGCCTCGTAGAGGTTCCTACTCCTTCTTGTCTGCTCGTGGAATTATCGAAGGGGTTGAAGATTACAATGGTGCGCAGATGCAATCTGGCGAGGGTTGTGGAAACTAGGGTTGCGTGTGTCCTCCCCCTCCTAGCCCTTATATAGATAGGCTAGGTCTCGGGTAGCAGGTCGAGTCGGTTACAAGTTAGGGTTTCCCCCTTCAAACTTTCTATCTTTAGCTTCTTCTTGTTCTTTAAGCAATCGAGAGTCCGTAGGTTACTCGAGTCCTTCACTTGGGCCTTGGCGACACCGTGGGCCTTTACGTATTTAGACCGTATATACCAAGCTCGAGTACCTGTAGGGTATACCCATGTCACGTAGTATCCGATAAAAGTTGTCTCTGTGTTTGTGCAAATGCTCCAAACAAGGTATAGCTTGTGAGCTGATTTTTGTCTTTGCTGTCTTTGTTGCCCTGTGACCTTGCAATGATTAAGATATATTAAAACCCCTAAAGATGTGAGAATTTCACCAAGTTGCCGCTACTTTCCATTCCACATGCTATTGCCAAGATGTGAGAATTCCCATCATGCTTGATTGTTTGACAGGGCTTGAAAATATCAGAAACTTGTAAACATATTTCCCCCTAAAAACCTAGTTGTGTGCTTGCTTAATCTGTTATGGAATACTTCAGTTTGGATAGTAGTTTGTGACCCCCCCTATTGAATTTTCTGAATGCAGAGGCAAATTTATTGCTTCCTTATGCTTGAATGTTGGAGTAGTTTTCGCTCCACGTATTGTGTTTATGTAATGATGGGAAAATATTTTCATGTAAACATATTTGGGTAAAAGAACTACAGTTTGCTTGTTGCTTTTACTTTGAGAGATTTTTTAGCACTATCTGATAATAGAATGCATCACATTAGAAACACTGCAGCACTTAGCATGTTAATTTTCAGTTTATCTCCCTATGTTCTGAATTGGTCTAACTTTGTAATGGTGTAGACATGGAACCACGCGAAAGAACTCGAAAGCATGTGTGCAACATGTGCAATAAGAGCTTCACTTCAAGGAGGGATCTTGGAGGCCACGTGTCACGCCACTGGCGCATTGTTGAGCCGCCAAAGAGGACGACCTATCCTTCTTCCATTGTTGCCGACGTGCATGTGTCCCTGCTGAGTCAAAGCGAGGACTTTGATCTCCACGGTTAGTGGGTTACCAAAATGGAGGTAGAGCTGAGGTGCTAGCTGGAGATGCTGAGCTTAGGAAGCTAAGGACCAACAATTCAGTTGAGATGAAATGTGGTGATCTTTCAACTAGAGTGAAGGCCAAGAGGCACCAATGCAATGGCTGTGGGAAGTCGTTTGGGTCAGGGCAGGCATTGGGAGGCCACATGATGCTTCACTATCCTAGGTGCTGATTTTCATGATTCTCTTGTGATGCAAGAGAAGAAGCTTGAATGGGTCTCCAAGTTTCTTGATCTCAGAGATCCAGCTCTCCTTGATGGATACTACTATATCGTCACAAGCTTACCTGAACCTCAACCAGGGCATGTGAGTAGTGTTCACTGAGCTAAATCTGGCGGTGTTTACTATTTTCAGAACTGCTATAGTTCAGTTTTGTACAGTCTAGTAGCACAAATTGCAATCTGTCTGTTTGTAGATAGTCACGAGCTTCGTGCTAATACGTGTCTTTACCATCGAATTTTTCTGGACAGTGAAGGCCATGGATCATATGCCATGGATCGTTGAATCACAAATTCAAGGCATGAGATTGTACCATTCTAGTACTAACTATTGATCTGGAGTTACCTTACATATTTAGTTTCTCTACATTTTGTTTCCTTAAAATTTCAAATCTTCAGAATATGTTAAATCTGTTGTGTTGTATATTTGTTGATGTTTTAGACCTTTGGTGCGGTATCCGGAAATAGATCACTATTGTGTCATGACACTTCATTGTTTCGTATGCAACTATGTGTCACATGATTGGTTTCTGTCGCCACTTAGTTTCTTTCAAATCTGGTATCCTCCCGTGATCCCATGAAAGAAAATCAAGATGTAGGCTGCATGCCTGTTTTTGCTGAAACTCTGGCATGTATGCAATTGATGAAAACTACACAATGCATGTCAATGTGGCTCTTGTGCAGTTGTGCTCTATATTTGCCATATTTGCATTTTTAGATGTCGGCCACTTCCCACCTTCCCTTTTTTTGTCGTTCCTTGCTGAAAAACTGGCTCGTGTGTAGGTTCAGGCTTCCGCCTCAAGTTGGTATGCCCTAGGCTCCACCGCCTATTATGAATTTGGGGCCTATTAAGCCATCAGGCTGACATTGAAACACAACAAGTTCACACAGATGTTAACGAAGATATTTGCCATGGACCTTTTTCTATTCAATTATGTTTTGAAACTGGTCCTTGTAGTACTTGGTACAAAAAATGTTACAAAGTGTGAATCATTACTCGAGGTACATACAAGAGTAGCATGAACCAAAAAATGTAGGATATTTTCTATATTTACATTTCTCTTCTTCAAGTTTCTTACCATGTCATATGTCGTGAGCTATGTGCTTCTTGTAACAGTTCTGGAACTCCAATCGTAAAATTTGGTGTTCCTTCTCCATTCGCAAGCCAGACCGTCGAAGCCAATGCATCTTGCAGATTATTGTCTGAAGTTGCTGTGCAGTTGTTGTGAAGTGGTCGACCATCTCTTCAGGATGCTTGTTGAGACGGTCTCCGAATTGACAAACTACAACCCTGCATACATCACATTAGTAACAACAGTCGAAAGAAGAGTTTGTGTAATGTGCAAAACAACGCCAGGGGAACCTTATTTAAAGTGGCACAACTTTCCTAGGATGGGGGGAGGGGGCAAAGGCCCCCTACCCTATAAAACACCCTAAAACTATATATCTTTAATATTTATGCTATAACAATTCTCATACTCTAGAAAACACCTTAAAGATATATATATTTCTAATATTTGTGCTAAAACATTGCCCCTTGCTCTAGGAAACACCTTAAAAATATATATCTATAATATTTATGCTAAATTTTAAAGGTTAATCAAACATTATGCATGATTAGCGTTCTTTGGCCTCTCAACAATGACCTGCAAACTCTATCACTTGTTAACACACTAAAGACCTAAAAATAGTAGTATTCCGAGAAATATTATTGCAAGGCAATAGCAAATTAAATGATCTTTACATTTGATAGCTCAATTGTCTTTGAAATGGTGGTGAAGACATTAAAAACTACTTATTCCTATCGAGCAAATTAAAATTATGTACCATGATACTTATTTCTACTAATCGCTCCTTATGTACATGACTGCAAAACATAAGTAGAAAGATAGATATATTAAACACTGAATTAATAATAAGATGATATTATCTTCAAACATGTTGATGGGAACAAGTAAAACAATTGGGAATAAGGGGGGGGGGGGGGGGGGGGGTGATGCTTGCGAAATGATACAATTATGTGATTGCATTTTTAATCTCAAGTAATGAATATATTCACAACCATGTAAAGGCATATGCCTGTGGTTTTGTTTTGCGCACTTGGAGAGGCCAGAGAAATCATGCCATCAATAAAAATGTAAAGAAAGGTTGAAGTATTTTTTTGGGAAATATGAGTCAAAGTAGAGTGATGATAGACAACGACTTAAATCACCTATATTTTATACATTAATTCTACACTATTAGAACTCAAAAGTAGACTAATATAGAGACATAAAAAAGTCTTGGATCAGAGCCCCTACATCATAGGGGCCCTGGTCAGGCGCCTCTCTGTCCTGCCCTATGGGTCGGCCCTGTGTGTAATTAAGAAGAAAATCTCTTCTCTATCTCTATCTCTGCTATCTAAAAAGAATCGTGTGGTTCCGTTTTCTGCCACTCCGTCGTTCCACTTCGTCCTTCGTCAGTCTCCCTCGCGCGTCTCCGATCGATCGACCGCGTCTAAAAAACCCCTTGCATCAATTACGGACGAAAAACCGCTCGCGTCCATCGCGCACAGCGATTTTCTCGCAGCAAACCAATCTTTCCCTGCCTGTTGTGGTGTTGACCCTACCTCTACACAAGCTGCCAACGCCTCCACCCTTCGCTGCACGGCCTGACGGCCATCGCGTCTCCACGGATGCCGTTCTCCACATATGGGTTCTCCAAGCCCAAGCCTCTATCCTCTGGCTCCTCCGTTGAATGGACGTTGACCTCCGTCCCTGATCTGGACGATGGCCACCGGGAAGACTAGATGCGCCAATGGGAAGGAGTTTGTCGATGGATCTGAGCGTCATCCCTCGCCGTGGGTGGCTACCATCACGGGCGTGACCTTACACAAGATGATGTCCTCTACCTCTTAACGCCTGGACCAGGAGTCGCCGAGGCCATGGGCGGTCTCGTGGAGGCTGTCACGGCCTGTCGCTTCGAGGTCACCGACTCGGCCGGCCTACGAGGAGGCTGTACCCTCGATTCGCCAGGGTTGTGGACCTGCTTCTCGCCTGCATGCGTGGCCACCGCGCCGTCACCAACAGCACATGCTTACGCCTCGTGCAGCAGGCCGGTACCAAGGGGGAGCTCCTGCAGCACTCACCAGGCATATCATGTGAGGTAATCCGCTATGGACATCAATGCCTCTCAGGTTTCCAATCTGCATTTTGTCATTTCATTTGAGATATGATGATAATTTAACCTGAAGTGCTCACACGTAGTTTTCCTTTTCAGCTGAACTTATCCATGTAATTTTTTTGTTAGAGTGTGAATGGCTTCTTAGTTTACAACAGATGTTATCCTCAATCTTGCGTTGAGTACAAGACTCAGAGCAACTCACGGCCTCTCCAATCTACTTCCCTTGCAACAAGTGAGCCTAGCTGCTGTAGTGTACATCAGCAAGTCAAATTCTCTTGTGGTATGGGTATTCATCGAAGGGATTTGTAAGATCTAGGATTTTTTACCATTAGTTAGTTGTTCAATTATGTTTAATGGTTAGTGGATTGGGTGGGTCAATGAGTCGATGCCAAAGGTCATGATATGTTTCTGTACACGACCAGTGTACATTTGTATGTGAGATGGTTGATACTGGTCAACTACGTATTTGACTTGCTGATGTACACTACGTACTACATACTATGATCTTGAGGAGAAAATAAGGCCATGGTTTTCAGGTGTTCACAGTGGCAAGAGACACCCCCATTTTCTATTTTGTGATTAAGCATTATCAACTATGGTTTGTTTTATGTTCAATTATAAGGGGCAAGTTCATCACACAAAAGATGTGGACTATTCAAGTAAGTATCTTAAGATCCTCATGAGATATTGGAGCTTATATTGCTTATTTGAGAAAAAAAACCATCTGACATGAAACAGTATCATGTTTCTGTTTTGTAGGTTGAAAGGACAATAATAAAGCTCGGAGAACATAGCACGGCTACCACCCAGGAGCAGGTTATGTTATGGCAAGGAAGATGGTTTGTGTGAATTGATTGCAAATACATAGACTTGAATTTAAATATCATCTTATCGCTTTGAAGGTCCACCCTGACGCCTACCACGTGGTTTGCTGCATATTCATCATCTATGGGCCCGATTTTAATTTTCTAGCTTATAAAGTTGATATATTGTATTTGTATGACAACGATTTCATACAGTGAACGGACTACATATTATGTGTTTATCCCGCATGGAAACTAACGATTGTGTGAATTATCCCTCGAGTAATTTTAACCCTCTTTTGCTTTCCTTTCTTTTTAATTATAGGCACTTGATAACCTAGGGCGAAGGATCACTCATCAATTCCAAGAAAAACCTTATTACCTAGTACAAGATCCTCGACCTCAACCTCAAGAGGTACCTACCAGCCTCATTCATTTCTTTTGAAATGTAGCTCATTATGTCATCTATCTGTGAAATTTATTTTCTAATATTTCCTCGTACTTTTGTCAAATATTGCAGATTATATAAATGTCCCAAGTATGTTGTAGAAAAGTGTGTTTTACATTGGTAAGAGATCTCGATCCGTGTCTGAACCTACCTTTTCTTGTGTTAACTCAGCTCGTGTAAATAGGCTTTGCCTTTACTTTCTGTTCTAGGAATTCATATCTGCAAGGTCTTGCACTGCATGTTGTAATATAATCTTGACCTGTATGAAACCTATCCTTATTAAAAATCGAGTAGAGGTCATACCGACAGAATAGTTATTCTTCCTTTTCTTGATAGAGTCGAGTAGACATAATTATATTAGCCACATGCCTCAGACCCTTTTCCTTTCATTATTAATATAAGGTGAAGATCTCAATATGCCGACAACCGATAGGAACTACAAATATTAAGTGCAGATGGACAATAAGATACACAACTAAAGTTATGTTTCATGGGGAGATCTTTCACACCAATTTTTATAATTTTCTAAGTATATCGTGTCCTCTAAACATGGTTCTGCATATCATGTTTCTTTGTTGCGGCAAGGTTCCCGGAGGAGAGGATGCACTGCCACATCAAGTGGCTCACCAAGCCGGCGGTCAAGAGTATGAAAGATGGGTACATAGATATAGATTCATGTTCTCTGTCCTTCCTCTAAAGATTGTTGGTGAGTTGTTCTTGTGTGAATTTCTTACTTGCTCAACAACGATGCAAAATCTCATGTTTCGGCGGATGCGAAATTCTTTCTTGTTGATGCATGTATTCATTTATCTCTTGCTAAAAGATGAGAACGTGTATGAAGATGCATGCATTCATTGAGTCGACAACCGGGTAACATTTTAGGACATATACTTACAACTTCAGACAAGAACACTTAGAAATGTTTCAGATTTTTTCTGAATGGAGATCTCTTTTAATGAATGATTGTACTTCAATTATATGGCGTCACTTCGGACACAGGAAATTGATGATGCAAAGTTTCTATGTCACAGTATCACTTAATACTTGCGACTATTCATGAGCAGGCAGATGTAAGGAGGCTAATTTAGACCATCTATTTGTCATGCAAGATATATATTTTCCGTTCAAACATGCCAGACTTTGCCACAATTTTCATGATTATATAGAGCAATTGTATATGTGACACTGTAAATCATTTGCTACATTGATAAAGGACAATTTGGAATGTTTTAGTCTTTTTCATGGAGAGTATTTGGAGAAGTATTGGTTTTCTATTAGATGTGGTATAAGGAAATACCTTGGTATTATTTTGGGTATTCTGAATTGTGCATCTATCTATTATCGTTGCACATTAAGGTTTGGTAGTTTTACATATGTTGTACAACGCAATTTTGGGTACTTTCTCACATTTTTCTTGTTTTAGCCACTGGTACTTTTATTTCTATGTGGCTTTGCAGGCAAGATGATGGCTTGGATTCGTCCTGAAGCATGCTTCATCGACAAAGAGGTGCGGTCTTGCTAGGTATTGACCTGATCTGAATCTTATCTTGTCCGCTGAACCATTCTATTTTCTCTCTGGTGATTTTGATCTTTCTTATCCTTGGTTTTGGTTGAGTCCACAGTTTGGCCCACGTCGGAGCCTGATGTCGCATGCAAAGGAACCACTGTTCTTTGAGGTCATCTGCTCATTATCTGGGGTCCAATGCAAATAGAAGATCTTATATATCTATAGATAAGCACATGTTTCTTTTTTATATTTTTTTGATCAATTTTTTTCTGAACTTAATTATTGTTGTTCTTCTGAAAATGAGTTTCTGTGTAAGTTAAATGAAAGGAGAAGCAATGTGATCTTCATAACAACATTAGCTAGCTTGTATTGTAGGCAGATAGTTTTACGGATTGATCTCTCTATAGATAATACAATGGGCCGTAGTAAAGGCAGTAGGGAGGGAAGACATACCTTACTTTGTAGTATTATATTAAAAATTATTGTAAATTAGATTATATTATTTTGTTTCTTTAACTTCTTGCAATATGATATACTATTTATTTTAAAATTTTCACATGCAGTTATGCACTTATATATAATTGTGTGGCCAGCCTTTTCGGTTGAGTTGCATAAGCCTTCAGTTTATGGTGCAAAAAGGTCAAGCGTTTGATCCAAGCTATCTTATGAAGCATCAAACTACCCCCCCCCCCCCCCCCCCCCCCCACCCACAAGATTAGCAGTTGCCCTGCAAATAGCCACTTACATGTGGAATCAAGGAACAATGTTGTTTCTTTTCCCTCTACAACATTTTATTTCTCGCTGATTTGCATTATGTCTTCCTGTTTAAGATTATTGCATATTTTAGAATCGACCCATTCTTATCATTGACTCGCTTATACAACGTAAGTGTTGCGGATTGTCTTAAGATGGGCTAACATGGCATGAAGTTGCTAGGTTACACGCTAGAGAAGGACACATATGACTGGGTGAATAGATAAGATGGGGCAGAAATAACACATGTTGTTAGTCCTTAGAGGGCTAGGAAGAGGGAAAAACTTTTGGCATATGGTGTGACATATTCCGTATTGTTTGTGGAGTATTCAAAGACTATAAATATGACAACATATACTGTGGGATATGTGAACATTATAACTGGAAAACTGTAAGTCGTTGTGCTTGGAGAGTCCAACAATATCAAAATATTTTTTCTCTATGTCTTGTATTCCCGTGGCAACGCACGGGCATTCAACTAGTGTGTTAAAAATATCCACAGTATTGTCTATGAATACAAAAGAAAAATCACCTCTGGCACAACAAGACATCCGATGGAGTTCACCAGTGGGGAAAATAACCATCTTCAGAATGGTTCCTTCTAAGTTACGACTACATTCTCCTACCATGATAAACAATGTGTTTTATCATGACTTCTAAAGGTAGTTCAAGCATATGAAGAAAGATAACTAGTCGGATACCCTACTCTCTAGAGCAACTTAAGTCATGCCTAGCTTTTGAGTTTTTTATTATGAAATATCTAAACATCAATCGTTATTCTAGAGAGGGTATTCTCCTGATTTTCTTTTCTAAAATAATACATGAATTTAATGATAAATGTATGAATCTATTTTTATGTGAATGAAGAATAATCATTGCCAAATGGTAAGTGGCAAAAAGGTTCAGAAATAAAGCACAATTATAGAGTACTGCCAATAGATGATTCATCTTTATTCAACTGTGTTCCTCACTGATCTAACGCATAAATTGATCATCAAAATTGGTACTGCTCCTCTTATGCACAAACTTGAATTTTAAAAATTGAAACCCATTGCAGCAAGCAGAAGTGCAGAACATATAGATAGTTCACAGTAGTAGTTGTAAAGATGCAACAAAGAACAATACACTATAGTGCATGGGGCACTAGGACAAGAAGAAAGAGTTCACTTGCAAAAACCCAATATCTGTGATTCACATGTTGTTGTACAGAGGCGTGTTTTTTTTAAGTGAAGGAAGGTTCAGTCAGAGCTAGTAGTACTCCAAGTACACCATTTTCAGTTTTTTATCCAAGTGATCTTAACACTGTCAATCTTGTACTTAAACTAAGCAACACAATTACAACAATACTTTCCGATAGTGCTTTTCTGCTCCCTGCTGAATGAAGAATTGGACCTAACACACAATGAGTTTAATTACTTACTTAAGGTGAAGAGAAGCATGAGGTCAAACCAGACAGTCTAGCATGGTCTGTCCGGTTCACAGGCATGCTATCTGTAACTTTTTCAGGTTTGTGCAGATTAAGACCACAATTTCTTCATTATTTCCATTATTAATTAACATGGATGGAGAATTGTAATGAGCTAAAATGATATGGAATTATTAGAAATTTTTTGCTGATCTTAGAAACTGAACATTGCCAATGGCGAATATGAAGGAGGAAATGCTATAATGGGGAGTGTTGACTGAGCTATTACCGCACCTCATTGGACTGGAAATACGTGAGGAGCGCCATCACGTTTGGTTGCCGTGCCTGCCCTAGCTTCTTGGCGCGCCGCCCGAACTCTGCCGTGCCCACTCTGACAGTGAAGACGCCGCTGGCATCAGCTTGACCGTCACAATGAATGCTCCTGGAGTCCCTGCAGCCTAGCGTTTCCGCCGACGCACGCAACATCTCTCTGTATGACATCTCCTCCGACCCGCCGCCACAGAGCACCAGCTTCTCGACCCCTCCTGCTACTACGAGAAATCCCGCCCGCCATGAGGGTTAGCACCACCGTTCCAGGCAGAGGGAGGTGCGCGAACGCGGCCCTAGCGGAGGAAAGAGGCGCTCCTCACGCGCCATCCTGTCATCACCAGGAGGGACCAACGAAAAAAAATAGCGCGCTATTTACTTTAGCGCCGCCTCTCTCCAAACGCTACGCAAGTTATAGCGCGCTAATAGCGTGCTATTTTTCAAAATAGCGTGTTGCAAAATAATAATAATAATAAATGATAGATATAGTCCGTATACTAAGGTTTTTAGTAGCTAAAAAATTGTGCAAAGTAATACATGCATAGCCAATTTACCAGTGATGATCAAATGAGGGAGTATGGATTAAAATGATCACCAAATTCAAAATGAAGGACATATATTTTTCAGACAGTCACATAAAGTGTTTGTGTTCCTTCAAGAAACCACTACATCTACATAGCATTGCATCTACATCACTAATTCAGCTAATTAGTAATTACTACATCAGTACATCACTACATCTACAATACTAAATGCTATGCGATTAGCGTCATAGTGAGCATATTATGCATAGCGTAGCGTCTGCCTCCCGAATACGCTATAGCGTGCTATTTTTTTCATTGGGAGGGACAGCATCACCGCTCCGGCCACCGGGCATAGGGAGGGGCGCGAGCACAGTCATGGCAGGCATAGGCACACCTCCGCCGGGAGCAACCGCTACACACAACGCGGCGTCAGAGGTCTGCAGAGCCCGTCTGTGCCCTTGAACGACGGCGCGCTGAACCGCTTGGCGAGCACCGACGGGATCTGGCACTCCAGCCGGTTCACCACGTCACGTTGATTTAGGGTTCATGGACGAGAAGGATAGACTTGCCACCAAGTATCAGTTGATGAAGAGTTCAAGAATAGTTGGACCCTGCTGGGCCGGGCCCTTCTACGGCCTGTCCAGGGGATTTCCTGGTGCGCTGACGATTTTGGCACAAGTATGAAACGTACTTGTCAATATTTTTAGCACCAGTATAAACTAGTAAGTGTGCACGTGCAACACACGTCATTGAACATTGTCAATCAAAATTGATGATAGTACAAATCAAAAGATTTTTTTTGGAAATAAGTAGAAATTGTTATGTTGTCCGTGAATCGATACAATAATATGAGAAAAATTCATATACAAAAACATAAATTCAGTTATAACAATTAAGAAATGACCAAGAAGCAATATAACAGATTTGATCTTTAGGAAAAACAAAAGTTTATATATACATAGTTATATTGTGGTTTCTTACAGAAAAATGCCATAAAGTTCAACCATGTAAATAGAGCATCCTAGACAAAGAACATGATGGTTTCGGGGAAAAAAACAGATAACATTGCCTAATCCTTGAGATATGGGTTATATGCCACGAACGGTATCCACTCAGGCCCATGGACAATGCAATATCGTAGAAAGTCAGAGAACAATTCCTAATCCTTGAGGTATGGGTTTATATAAATTTCCTCCCTTATAAACACACCAGAACTAACGTTCTATTTTGTGGCACATACAAAAATATAATATTACCATAAACAAATCGAAACAAATGGGATGACAAGTTTCTCAAATGACGCCCTCGGATCAAAAACATATGTTCCGTTGATATCACAGCTCCCTATTGTGATGATCCATCAATTGTGAAGCTTGCTGGAAGAGAAAGGCCAAATTAACACTAAAACAGAAAATAATATTAGTCAATAACATGCTTGCTTGCTTCAAGGGTAATATATATTTATAGGTAAATAGACAAACATAATAAATAAATAGAAAGTCTTAGTTTGTAGCGGATCCTACGGAGCAGACACTGTGGCATCCAAGTCTGCGGAATCTAGGCCCACGGGGAGAATCCAAGTTTGCGGATTCTAGGCCCGCGGGGTCATCTCCGTCATCGGCCTTCAAGCTTCCAAGAGTAATGGTCAGGGTTAGCAACAACAAATTGATAAAATGGAGTACAAGAATTTCTAAGGCGAGTACACTTGGAGCAATACAACGGATATAAAAGGAAATTTACATGTCAGGGCAGTTGTAAAGAAACAGTTGTATATAGAAAAATGATTGCAACACATCGTATGCTGCATACATCCTCATATAAAACAATATAGAGTAGAAATGATGATGCTAGTAGTATCATTGTCTACTTGAACAAAATACAATTCCATAACAAATAGCAGGTTTGGAATGAATAGGACTTATTTTGTTAAGGCTAAATATAAAGATAATATGACCCAACATGTGTCAGAAAAAAAGGAGAGAAAAGAAATTGCATTGTTAAGAAAAAAATATTGGAAAACACATTTCTGGGGTTATAGTTAGAATTGCAGTATCACACCGTACGATATACTCCCTCGATCCCAAAATATAAGGTCCCTAAGAATTAGTCAAAAGTCAATATTTTCTAAGTTTGAACAAGTTTTTACACAAAAATATAAATATTTACAATATTAAATCAATATCAATAGATTCACCATAAATTATATTTTACTAATGTGTCCATTTAACATTGTATGTGTAATTAAATATTCCTAAATATCTAGTTAAAGGTAGTAAGATTTGACTTTTTACTAAATCCTAGGGGCGCGTACAACGGAGGCGTTAAGAGTAGACGCTAGCCGATATTTTCTGATCGTACCGGTCGATCTCGGATCGATCACACAATGGTGGAAAAATGGCCTCTAGTCCCGGTTCATAAGGGACCGGGACCAATCACTCGGGACTAATGCTAGTTCCGGTTCGCGCACGAACCGGGACCAATGGGTCTCCACGTGGGGGGCGAGCTACGAGAGGGGGTGGATCATTGGTCCCGGTTCCTGGAAAAAACCGGGACCAATGGGTCCCCACGTGGCAGCACCAGAGACGGGCGGGGGTGGATCATTGGTCCCGGTTCTTGGCACGAACCGGGATCGTTGGTCTCTGTGCCGCGGCAGGATTTTCGGGCTATTTTTCTGCCGCGGCAGGGTTTCGGGCAATTTTTCTGCCACGACAGGATTTTTTTATAAATTTAATGGTACTACATATATACAGCAATAATGAAACCACGATATATATATTACACATCATGCATGATCATAAATATATACACCGTCTCATCCGTCTTCTTGGTCGAAACATATTATAATTACAAACGATACTCTCACACGAATTTGATCTAATTTACACTTCTTTTATACACTTCACCCTTCCAAATGAAGTGGGTAATAGTATTCTCCTTTCGGATCTATGACTTGTTCTAACAAGAATCCGGCAATTTCCTCTTGAATTGCTTGCACGCGTTCTTGTGATAGAAGACCGCCCCGTTCGATCTAATATAAAGAAGGGGATCAATATATATGAATGAAACTAAACACAATTGGTGATAATAAAATAAAGTTGTGATTATTGTTTATCGTACTTCAATTTTTTTGATGTTCCGGTCTGCCCCCTTCTCTTTGGTCGTCTGGCAAATGAACTCGCAGACATAGTATCCACATAAGTTATTCCAGGCTTCCTGCCTCAAGCACTTTACGAGAACGGAGTTCAATCAAAATAATAATCAAGCATGATAATGGTTGTATTGAAACTAGAATCAAAGAGATGCGTGGATCTAGCAAGTAGTACTTACAATCAATGGTTGAAATGTAAGCTCTGGCTTCCAAACACCCCTAGTTTTGGAGGTGAACCGTTTTCAAACCCTCTAGAGGCATTCCTGCATGTCCGCCTAGTTTTCTAATGGTGTGCGTTTCGAGTCCAGGACTTTTACTAATCCGGTGACAACAGAAATGATTAAGAGAATATAGTGGAAGCTTGACACACTAACAAAATATAACATGAGTCAATTATACGCTTAACATCGAGTAATCGAAAATAAAATGTGTACAAGACAGTAACACTCACGCAGCGTTGTAAGGAAATAGTATTTCCCTTCTGTTGCTGAAATACTTCAACGCTTTGAACAAGTTATCCTCTGTCTCTTTGGGATTTGTTTTTAGAGTAACTTCATGAACGAAATTACAGTCAACAAACCCAAGGTCAAAGATTTCTCCTTTGTTGCATTCTTGAATCTTCATTCTGCATATATAATTAGTATAGTGATTAGTAAGATTATACAAGCAACAAATGAGATGAGCTAGAAAGACTTAATTACAGAAATTAATAATACTTACAAACAATAGGCACTGACGATAGCTTTGTCGAGGGCGTCTTGTTGATAAAACTGAAATAATTCTGGAAATTCAATCAGTATGAAGCCATCTCCATGACCGTAATGGTGGTGTTTATATGCAGCATAGATCAAGTTTTTGGAATCAGCACAGGCTTGGATGTACCATTTATGCAATCTTCGCATTTTTGTTGGTAGATCTTTGACTAACTCGGGTTTGACGAGAGGAGCCCCGTACTGGTACACGTATGCTGTTTCTTGGTACCCCTCGAACTCATGCATACGGCTCATGTACTCAGTAATAGACAGTCCATATAATTGGGCTTTTTCTCCGTATAGTCGAACAAACTCCGAATCAATGTTCGGATCATGCCGCTCCTGGATCATCCACTCATTGGTATCGTACACTTTGAGCGGTTCGATCGATTGATTTTTCTGTTGTCCGAGCTGGGCAACTTCTTTCCCGACTCTCCGCTCTTTTGCCTCAGCCGACTTGGTAATAGGGCGATTATAGTCTGATGTGAGCGCTATGGGTTGGTGAAGCTGAATCTTAAGCGCGGCTGCTTTGGCTTTATCTTCTGCGGTGACCGGGAAAAATGCCTCTATCGGCTTTTTCTTGTTAGCCATGTCAATCTTCCAATTTTCATAATGGGCAGCTGCGGCCGCATCAGTTTCCTCATCTGTCTTCTCGCAAGGTAGCTTCTTCATATTCTGATGAGGTACTCTTGGGAGGGGCGATTGCTTATGTTTCGGTGATCGGAACGTGCTCTTGCTGTTGCTGGTGGTGCTGCCCCCTTAGTATACTTCCGCTTTTGTCTCTGAGGCTCAGGGGACAGAGACGGCTGACGCTGCGGTGGAGACGGCTGAGGCGGCGATGGAGACGGTTGCACTGAGCGGTGAGGCGGTGAAGGCGACGGTTGCGCTGGAGAATGGTGAGGTGGCGGCGAAGGTGGATTGCTGCTCTGAGGAGTGGGTGGCCTTGGCGGCACATAATTTGGAAGCATGATGCGCTCCTTTAGCCATAGAATAGTCCCCCCTTTGGCTTCTCCTAGTTGAGTCAATTCCATATCATCCTCTGCAGGGTGGTCTAGCTTCAGCTCCTCAAAATCTTCCTTCACCTCATCCACCGTGACGACAGCGTACCCTTTTGGAACCGGTCTGCAATGCCAAGTTGGGTTAGGCCCAATTGGTACCGCCATGCCGATCGCCGCCGTCACCCTTAAGTTCATAACCTGCACCTTTAGCTCACAAGCTGTTGTCTCCATGATATCATCCACTGGGTAGCGTTTAGGAGGAGATGTCGTCGGTGTATCATCATCAACACCATGGAGCTGCGTGGAAGCGACGCTGCTTTTCTTATTCGATGGGGCGCCGGTACCCTCGAATGCAGCTTCTACCACGTGCCGCTGAGATTGGCTGTTAGTACCTTGCTGGCTAAGTATGTCGAGTTGATCCTGGTGCCGCTTTAATGCTTCTTCTACATTACGCAGCCGGTCTGCAGCGGCCACTTTCTCAGCTGCCTCCCTTTCATTTCTCCTCTGATGGCTTTTATCGGGATATCTCTTCATTTCCGGGGGAAGGCAACCTTCCATGGCTTGGAGCCTGGTGTGCCTCGTTCTCGTCCGTCGTGTTCCGGATTTTTAAGGGCCCGTGTGAGCTCGTCATTCTCTCTATCGGGAACGAACCGTCCCGCTGTAACATCATCTACTTCATTTCTAATATCGTCGATGGGTAGTAGGGGATCATCTTTGTGTTTCTGATTATATATTGCCCTCCCTTCTTTGTCCAACGTGCCCCCATGGCCGTAAAACCAGTTTCTCGCCCGTGGTGTCCATGTTGTGGGCTCTGGTCTGATCCCGGCAGTTATGTAATTGACCTCAAGTGCATCCCACTTAGGCATGCAACCGGCGTAGCCAGCAGGCCCATGTTATGATGGTACAGTTTCTTAGCAGCATTCTCCGTATTTATCCTAGACCTTTCCTTAGATTTCTCCGATGTCTTGTAGTTCACAAAATCCTCCCACTGGTGTCTTAACTTAGCATAGCCGGCTTCATCGAAGTTCGGAGTCTTCTCTACCTTGACAAAGTTATGGTACAGTTTCTTCTTCCAGTTCTTGAATGCATCGGCCATCTTGCTGAGAGCAAACTTCTTGACTCTTTGCACAAGCTCCCTTCTTGCTCTCTCCTCCTCATCTGGAGTCACATCTGGTTCCGGCAGGAGGAAATTAGTCATGAGCTTGTCAAAAAGCTTATCTTTGGCGTTGTCGCCGACATACGGGACTCCACCGTCGATTGGTCGATTCCATTCTTGAACGGTGATCGGGATGTAGTCCCTCACAAGAACTCCGCATTGCTTGACAAATTTTCTTGCGACATCGACGGGAGCTTGAGGTTCGTCATCTACACCGACCACGTCGATCCTATACCTCACAGTGTCATCCAACTTTTTTGTTGGGCCTCGTTTCGTTCTTACGGAAGAAGTTCTCGATCCGGAGGGCTAAAAGAAGAAAGAGTGTTAATATATGCAGGTATATATAGACAACAGCATTTTAATTACAAAAATACATATATACACCTCGCCGGTGTTTGCGAGATTTAAGGTTCCACCGGAGCCGTCGCCTTCTTCCTTATCGGCTTCTCCCTTGTCCCAGGCTTCGGCTTCTACCTCACCGGAGCCGTCTCCTCGATTGAGAGACTCATCTCCCTGACCGGAATCGTTCAGAAACTCACTCGTGACATCGATGTCGATGTCTTCATTTTTGCAGATCATCCCTTGGAGGATGTTTTCCTGATGTGTTGGATCCATAGTATCTGCAAGTTAAAACAATCAACACATGGCAAGTTAAACATATTTGAAATTTAACCCTAAGGCATGCTTGGCAATTTAAGTGAGATCCGAAGGGTCCAAACCCTAGTACAGGAGAGACCCCGAAATCACCTATGAGGGTTGATTTCATTCTCTTATTAAACTTATAATTAAAGTTGTTGAACAATGCATGATTATGAGTCTATTGTGTAGATCTCATTTTTCTGAACATTTTGATATATTATACATATTTTTCTGACTTAGAAATAATTAGTTATTGAATTTATAAGATTAAACTCTTTTCTGAAATTATTTAACCATTTATTAAACTTTTATTGCGTCAGCATAGGTAAAGGCTGACGTCACCTAAGGACGGGAACCTTTTCTCACAGATGCATTGCCTACCCACAGTGACTGACTAGTGGGGCCAGGGCCACGTCGGGCTGCCACGCTGGCAGAGCTTACTCGACGCCCACATCAGGGCGCCACATGAGCGCCACCTTGGCGCCACATGGGCTCGCCGGAGGGCACGTCGGCCGGCAGTGGTTAGCGGCACTAGAGTGCTTGCTGGAACACGCAGAAGGTCGGGTTCGAACGAGCGCGTCGCGAGGAAGCTAACGGTGGTCGCACCGCCCCTTATTGGCCATCGGAGCGTCGTCTGCGGTGGCAGCCGACGACGGCGGACAGTGGCGCTCGGCGACAGACGGTGGTGGAGCGAGAGAGAGAGAGAGAGAGAGAGAGAGAGAGAGAGAGAGAGAGAGAGAGAGAGAGAGAGAGAGAGAGAAAGGAGAGGTCCTGGAGGACCAGCGGCTCACCACGAAGACGATGCGCGGGTCGACGAGGCCAGAGGAGCTCGGAAGCAGCGGCAACCGCGACGGCCAGAGTCGGAGCAGACGGTGACCGTGGCGTCGATTTCCAGCGTGCACGGTCGATTCCTTAGACGGTGGTGGCGCGGCGGCAGCGGGCATCGACGGCGTGAAGCGGCCGCTCTGGATTTGGGCAGCCTGCCGGCGTGATTTTGCTCCGCCGCAAATTTTCCTTAGCCGCGCGTCGATGTGCTCTGTGAATTGGGGGAGTTGGGGAGGAGGAAGGCCGGGGCTGTTAACTGTACAGACCACTGGTCCCGGGTCATCCCAATAACCGGGACCAAAGGACCAACGGTCCCGGTTCGTGCCACCAACCGGGACCAAAGGTTTGGGGCACGAGCATCGTTGTGCTGCCACGTGCACGGCCGTTGGTCCCGGTTAGTCCTACCACCCGGGACCAAAGGATCAACGGTCCCGGTTCGTGCCAACAACCGGAACCAAAGGCGTGTTAATGGCAGCGCGTGCATCCAGGGATCATCGATCCCGGTTTGTGGGACGACCCGGGATCGTTGACCCGTTTTTTCAGATTTTGGCAAACCTTTTGGTCTGCCCGCCATTTTCAAATTTGTTTCTTCTTTAATTAATAAGATACTTCAATTTAAGATGATTATTTATTTGAAATTTAAAAAACTTTTAACAAGAAAAGTGCTTCAATTTAAATAACTAATCAAAAACCATTTTATGTTTTCAAATATTTTTATTTGAACTATACAATTGTACTATTTACAATTAAAATTGCATTAACAAAATATTTATTGCATAATTTGGAATTTTAAAAAACTTTTAACAGGAAAAGTGCTTCTTGTGTCACAGTTGCAAGGAAAAATATTGAAATTGAAAAATTGCAAACATCATAAAAAATCCTTCACAAAATGACCTATCATGTTCGAGGTTTCATGGCATTTAGGTCAAACCACTAATGTTATGGCTACAATCAGGGCATAGTTTGTGATAATGTGCCCATATTGTGCACACATGTGCATCTTGGGATGGCTTACGATGTTGCAGGAGGAAGTTTTCCCTTTCGACACACGAAAAAGCCAATTTCCATTTTTGAGGTGCCGAAATCGGGGTGTTCTGTGAAGCAACCACCAAATTAAAGTTTGGCATTGGTACCAAACCATTTTTCAAAAATACTATACCACCTTATATGGACAATTTCCCAACCGGTGCATCTGGAACCTTTCTGTCCACCCCTCATGAAAAAGACAAATTCCTGCCGAATCGGTAGGAGGTTGCCAAGATTTGAACTACAAGTACATGATATAATGCTTGTGAATTTTTAAAAAAATCATTTAAAGGTTCACAACATTCTATTTCATCAGAGATCCACTTCAAGTTCAGCGAGGCTCAGCCCCGGTCTAAGAAGCTTCATGCCCGCCGTTTTGAATATAGTTTGAAACGGGCATAAGAAATTCAAAAATGATCCAAACAATGTGAAACCTTCGCGTGGTGTCATATTATGTGTCACAGTTGCAAGGAAAAATATTGAACTTGGAAAATTGCAAACATCATAAAAAATCCTTCACAAAATGACCTATCATGTTCGAGGTTTCATGGCATTTAGGTCAAACCACCAATGTTAAGGCTAGAATCAGGGCATAGTTTGTGGTAATGTGCCCATATTGTGCACACATGTGCATCTTGGGATGGCTTACGATGTTGCAGGAGGAAGTTTTCCCTTTCGACACACGAAAAAGCCAATTTCCATTTTTGAGGTGCCGAAATCGGGGTGTTCTGTGAAGCAACCACCAAATTAAAGTTTGGCATTGGTACCAAACCATTTTTCAAAAATACTATGCCACCTTATATGGACAATTTCCTAACCGGTGTATCTGGAACCTTTCTGTCCATCCCTTATGAAAAGACAAATTTCTGCCGAATCGGTAGGAGGTTGCCAAGATTTGAACTACAAGTACATGATATAATGCTTGTGAATTTAAAAAAAATCATTTATAGGTTCACAACATGCTATTTCATCAGAGATCCACTTCAAGTTCAGCGAGGCTCAGCCCCGGGCTAAGAAGCTTCATGCCCGCCGTTTTGAATATAGTTTGAAATGGGCATAAGAAATTCAAAAATGATCCAAACAATGTGAAACCTTCGCGTGGTGTCATATTATGTGTCACAGTTGCAAGGAAATATATTGAACTTGAAAAATTGCAAACATCATAAAAAATCCTTCACAAAATGACCTATCATGTTCGAGGTTTCATGGCATTTAGGTCAAACCACCAATGTTATGGCTAGAATCAGGGCATAGTTTGTGATAATGTGCCCATATTGTGCACACACGTGCATCTTGGGATGGCTTACGATGTTGCAGGAGGAAGTTTTCCCTTTCGACACACGAAAAAGCCAATTTCCATTTTTGAGGTGCTGAAATCGGGGTGTTCTGTGAAGCAACCACCAAATTAAAGTTTGGCATTGGTACCAAACCATTTTTCAAAAATACTATACCACCTTATATGGACAATTTCCCATCCGGTGTATCTGGAACCTTTCTGTCCATCCCTCATGAAAAAGACAAATTCCTGTCGAATCGGTAGGAGGTTGCCAAGATTTGAACTACAAGTACATGATATAATGCTTGTGAATTTTTAAAAAAATCATTTATAGGTTCACAACATGCTATTTCATCAGAGATCCACTTCAAGTTCAGCGAGGCTCAGCCCCGGGCTAAGAAGCTTCATGCCCGCCGTTTTGAATATAGTTTGAAACTGGTGGGTGCAACCGAGACTAAAGATGTCGGTGGGATAAGGACGCGTGGGTAACCTTTAATCCCGGCTGGTGGGTGCAACCGAGACTAAAGATGCTGGTGGGATAAGGACGCGTGGGTAACCTTTAGTCCCGGCTGGTGGGTGCAACCGAGACTAAAGATGCCGGTAGGATAAGGACGCGTGGGTAACCTTTAGTCCCGGCTGGTGGGTGCAACCGAGACTAAAGCTGTCGGTGGGATAAGGACGCGTGGGTAACCTTTAGTCCCGGCTGGTGGGTGCAATCGAGACTAAAGCTGTCGGTGGGATAAGGACGCGGGGGTAACCTTTAGTCTCGGCTGGTGGGTGCAACCGAGACTAAAGCTGTCGGCGGGATAAGGACGCGTGGGTAACCTTTAGTCCCGGCTGGTGGGTGCAACCGAGACTAAAGCTGTCGGCGGGATAAGGACGTGTGGGTGGACGCACTGCTCGATGAGATAAAGCATGTAGCGCACGACGCCCTGTCGGAGGAACAAGACAAAGTAGAAGCGGCGCCGTGCCTATAAAAGGACCATCGATACGCCATGGCAAGCAGCTCAACAAGCCAACATAGGTAGAGAGAGTTTCATCCCCATGGATGGAGGGTTGGGAAATTTCCCGTGGCGGAGCTTCTCGAAGATGTCATTGGTGCACACGCCCTACGGCATCTTCAGAAGCTCCGCCTCGGAAAAATTTCCCCGCAAGCCCATGAGAGACTCCATCTCCTCTAACATTGTTGGGGAAAGGGTTGAGAAATCTCCCGTGGCGGAGCTTCTCGAAGATGTCGTTGGTGCACACGCCCTACGGCATCTTCGGAAGCTCCGCCTCGGAAAAATTTCCCTGCAAGCCCGTGAAAGACTCCATCTACTCTAACAGTGTTGGGGAAAGGGTTGAGAAATCTCCCGTGGCGGAGCTTCTCGAAGATGTCGTTGGTGCACACGCCCTACGACATCTTCGGAAGCTCCGCCTCAGAAAAATTTCCCTGCAAGCCCGTGAAAGACTCCATTACATAAAGTTTCGATACATCACATAAAGTTTCCATACATCACATAAAGTTTCCATACATCACATAGATTTACATAGGGTTTAGGGTTTAGGATATGAATCCTTCGTTGCGTATGTCGATCCCTTTCCTATGATCGCTTCTTAGGCCGTAACCATGGAGCATCTTCTTTGCTTAACGGGATGCTTGGGTCAGTTTTCACAGTGAAGGGCGGAATTTCATCAAACTTATCATAATCTGCTGACATGTCTGTCTTGTCCTTGACTCCCGCGAGGTTTCTTTTCCCTGAAAGAACTATGTGACGCCGGGGCTCATCGTCTGATGTATTCGTTTCCTTATTTTTTCTTTTTTGCGGTCTAGAGGACATGTGCTTCACATAAAAAACCTGAGCCACATCATTGGCTAGGACGAATGGTTCGTCTCTGTAACCAAGATTTTGAGATCCACTGTTGTCATTCCGTACAGCTGGTCTACCTTTACCCCTTCTCCATTCATGTTGACCCAACTGCACCGAAACAATGGGACCTTAAAAGTAGGTCCATAGTCAAGTTCCCATATCTGCTCTATGTAACCATAGTATGTGTCCTTTTTCCCATTCTCGCATGTTGCATCAAAGCAGACACCACTGTTTTGGTTGGTGCTCTTTTTATCTTGGGAAATCGTGTAAAATGTATTCCCATTTATCTCGTACCCTTGGAAAGTCAATACAGTCGCAGATGGTGTCGCGGCCAACAAGTAGAGCTGATCTCCAATAGTGGTGTCATTCATGAGATGTAATTGCAACCAAGTGCCGAAAGTCTCCATGTGATTTTTTTTAATCCAGTAGTCATCCTTCCCCGGGAACTTGGAGCGTACAACATTCATGTGTTCCTCGATATACAGAGCCACGAAGGTAGAACTTTGGAGAACTATGTAGTGTGCTTGATTCAAAGAATGTCCGTCCCTAAATATCATTGCTTTCTTTCCTAGCGTGCCTTTTCCACTCAGTCTCCCCTCATACCGTGATTCAGGAACACCAATCGGCTTAAGGTCAGGAAGAAAGTCTACACAGAACCCAATGACCTCCTCTGTTCCATAGCCCTTGGAGATGCTTCCTTCTGGCCTAGCACAGTTACGAACATATTTCTTTAAGACTCCCATTAACCTCTCGAAGGGGAACATATTGTGCAGAAATACAGGACCGAGAATGTAAATCTCATCGACTAGGTGAACTAAGAGATGCGTCATAATATTGAAGAAGGACGGGGGGAACACCAACTCAAAACTGACAAGACATTGGACCACATCCTTCTGTAGCCTTTCCAGACTTTCTCGATCGATTACCTTCTGAGATATTGCATTGAGGAATGCACATAGCTTCATAATGGCTAATCGAACATTTTCCGGTAGAAGCCCTCTCAATGCAACCGGAAGCAACTATGTCATAATCACGTGGCAATCATGAGACTTCAGGTTCTGAAATTTTTTCTCTGCCATATTTATTATTCCCTTTATATTTGACGAGAAGCCAGCCAGGACCTTGATACTGTAAAGGACTTCAAAAAAAGATTTCCTTCTCTGCTTTGGTAAGAGCGTAGCTCCTTAAGTATTTACGTCCTTTATCAATATGCTCATTGTGTTGGTCTTTGATACGTTACTGGTCCTCCGGTGCTTCTGCTGTATCTTTTGTCTTCCCATACACGCCCAGGAAGCCTAGCAGGTTCACGCAAAGATTCTTCGTCACGTGCATCACGTCGATTGAAGAATGGACCTCTAGGTCTTTCCAATACTCAAGCTCCCAAAATATAGATCTGCGTCATAATAATTAACCATTACAATAACATCGTGAATAGTAAAATGACCACCCTACATGGACAGTTGCAATATTTTTGTATCAGTTACAGATAAAGAAGATAAGGTTGCTAACCTCAGCCGAGGATACCGTGTTGTGTGAACTAAAGTGTGGCTTGGACATTTTGTCGAACACCTTGTGTGCAATCAAAGAAAAAAAGCTAGCACCCACTCCTCACACACAATCCAGCAAAATTTGGTGGGCAAAGGTCTGGGCTTATATATAGCCAGGGGAGGGTTTTTGGTCCCGGTTATTGCCACGACCCGGGACCAAAGCCCCTCCCGCGCGACACGTGGCGGCCCAGCAGCTCGCACCCCACCCAGGTCATTGGTCCCGGTTGATGGCACGACCTGGGACCAATGACTTCGGTGGGGGGCGCACTGCTGGGCCGCCACATGTCGCGCGGGAGGGGCTTTGGTCCCGGGTCGTGGCAATAACCGGGACCAATGCCTCCGTCGCTTCGTCGTCCTGGTGCATAAATATGAGGCCACAACGCTCGCTTTCGCCATCGCCTCTGCCTCTCTGCAGTCCCTCTCTACCCCACCACTTTGCCTCTCCACCGCGCCGTCGTTTCGCCTCCCCTCCCTCTCCAATCTCCACCGCGCCGTCATGGAGGTGCCCACGCTCAACCACTACGAGGCGGCGCAGTTTGCGATCTACGGCATCCTCGCACCGCCGCGCGCGACCCTTCCCGCCGGATTTCGCATCAGCGAGGGGGGTGTGCCGGTGGCTCCGCTCCTCAACCCCCGCGGATACGAGATAGAGTACGTCATCATGGATCGTCGCCGCAAACTGCCCGCGTGTATTAGGGTGTTGCCCCGGTACGCGGCGGGCAGCGAGTATTGGCCCCAGCTGTTCAAGAAGGAGCGGAAGGCCAAGCTTGGTAACCGTTTCGTGGACGGGCGCCTGGTGCACCCGGATCGCCGCAACCAAGAAGGGCGGGAGTTGTTCTGGTCTGTCCCTAGACGGACCATCTACATCGCCATCGACGCAGCTATGCGCGCAGACGAGCTCCGTCTCCCGAACAACGCCGAAATTGTGGAGATTTCGTCCGACGAGGAAGCCGGCGGCACGGAGGACAACGACTCGGAGGACAGCGACAGCGGAAGTGTTGTCGACTAGAGATTTATAAAGTCGCATCTTTATTTGTATGGAAAAATTTGTGGTCGAATAATAAAATATCTCAATTTAGACCTTTGTCTCGATTAATTCGTGAAAGATTTGTTCAAAAATAGTGATCAATTCAATTTCTATCTCGAATTAATTTCTGCCTCGAATTAATTTCTGCGCCGAATTAATTTACATTAATTCCTTACCCGCAAAAAAGATTACATTAAATCCTGGACTGCTGACCGTCGCGGGGTTTTTGGTCCCGGTTCTTAGCATGAACCGGGACCAATGCCTCGCAGAGAGCCACGTGTGCGTCGCGGGGTCATTGGTCCCGGTTCATGCCACAAACCGGGACCAATGCTTACAGATGAACCGGCACCAATTCCCTGGCGGCGTGAACCGGGACCGGTGCCTGGCATTGGTCCCGATTACGAAAACGAACCGGGACCAATGGAATTTGGGCGCTGGACCAAAAGCCCTCTTTCTACTAGTGACACGATTGTGTGGAGCATCGACACAGACTTAAACGCTGACTTCTGGGATTCGTTTTTTCCTGCGGGGAGTAGTTTTACTGCTGTGGGTCTCTACGAGGTCGCTAGATTAGCGGCCGGAATAAGCGCTCTGGGTTGCTAGACCCGACGCTTAGCTAACGATAGGATTTCAATGTATTTATTTTGGCTCACTCTAGCGGCTGGACAAGCGTCTACCATTAAACATGCGCTTATGCGCCTTATATTTTTGGACGGAGGGAGTACTATTTTATAAGTAAGCATTGTCAATCGGGAGCTCTTTTATCAAATAATTAAGATACTCATTTAAAAAATAATTGAGAAACTTGTTTCACCTAAAATCGCCAATAAGACCACCAAAGGCCTTTGTGGCACTAGTGGTACACAGAAGTCATGGGCGATCATTGGTCCGATGCTTCGGGCAAAACCAATTCCCAAGGTGTGACAGGCGGTGTGTACAGGGCCTGGGTACATATTCACCGCGGCATGCTGATCCGCGATTACGAGCGAACCTTTGCAAAACAGGTTAGGAATGGGCGCCACTATCCCAGCCCGGATCCAGCCAGGTTCTATTGATCATGTCCCCTTCCCAACAGTTGTACCTTGTCTTGGGGCGTCTTTATTTGGCTTTACTATCAAGCCCGCCAGAAAAATCAAAGTCTTTCTCTTCCCGTCCCGGGTCATAGTGAGCACACTTCCAAGTCCTAAGAGAATACTGGTATACGATCTGTTATATAAATAGGTAAATGTTCCTTTCCATTATGAATCGCGATTGTATGGCCAAAACCATTTTGGGTAGAATGCTAGATGCCCGTCTAAATAGTGTAGCGAGGGACCGGATATAATTTCCTATTTTGATACCAAACCATGATCAAAGGTTGTAGCTAACGGCTTTCGAGTTAAAGCGCACTAATACGATACGAACTTTCTTCCATAGGCCGATATGCTCATACTAAGTGATGTAATCTCTCATTCATGCAACTTTACAGGAAGAAGAATCACCCCACTTCCCCTCTTGGAAGGAGCATAGCCCTGTAACCCCTCTAAAGAGGAAGAGAGTGTAATGCCTTAAAGATCTCATTTTTGATTATGATTGCTCTAAACTAAAGAAGCGACGGGCCCTTCTTGAGTGAGGAAGCGGTTTTCGGGAATGGAATCCGGTGCTACTTTTTGGTATAGAATTGGACAAGCAACTTCTTTGCCGAAACTACTACTTCAAAGAACTCCCAAATCATAGGATCTAACACGATACCGGATAAACACCGCGCCCCCGCCGCGTCTATCTATATAAGCTAATCCCTCGACCTCAACCGACTCCCAAATCTTAATTGCTTTGGCTCTCTCTCTCCCTCCCTTTCGCCGCGTGCGTCGTCCAATCCAAACCAATCCCAAAACCCAACTCGTGTGTGTTTCCCAATTGCTCATCCAAACCATCATTTTGATCTTCACAATTAGAATAACGAACTTCACTGAACCAACCCTTCTTTTTCGCCAGGTCTTGTCTAGTTACTTTCCAAAGAGGATGCCCACTTTAAAAAGGGAAAAGACAAGGCTTGAGCTAGCTCAGCAGGTTTGGACCCGGGTGAATCAGTTCAGTGAAGGAAGAGAGCCTAAACTTAAGGCTTTTCCAAGCCTTGCCGATAGACGTCTCCGATTCATATTTCGTCGACCAATCCTTCCTAATTCATATTTTTGTTGAAAAAATTTCTTTTGTAATTCCTCACATAAGGACTCCGAAAATACCAGGTCTCCACCTACGCAAGCAAATTGTTGATAAAACTCCAAAATAGCTTTTTCTTTTGACTCAATCCTCTTCTTCTCTCGAATACGATAGTCCAGAGGAAGATTCTATCTTAAAAAAGAGGATTTTATTGAGCATCGAGGAACAAAAGAATTTAGTCTAAAATACCAAAAAGAACTGGATCGGTTTTTTTTCATTCTTCAAGAACTGCATATCTTGCCATGTCAGTGACTTTGCACGACAAAGCGTTCTCTGAGGGCATGGAATGTACCATTTTTTGGTCAGAATCTTGACAGTAATGTCTATGTTAGATTCTCCGGTCGAAATACGGGAAAACTCCATAAAATTCTTTATGGAAACGGAGTTTTGCGAATTCTCCCCGGAACTGGAAGATCATTTCGAGATCTTCGAGCATATTCGAGGGTTCAATGCTCCCTTTTTCTTTTCCTTCAGGATCCGTTCTTGAACTTATTCTAGTAGGTTGAACAAGTTTCACATACTCAGTGAGTGGTGAAGACCATTCGTTGAAACGTACCTTTATGCAAACCTATTCGCGACCTTCCTTATAAAGTGGACAATCACTCTTGTTCTTGTCCTTAGTCTACTTCGCCAATCTAGTTCTTGTCCTGGGTCCCACAGGGTTTCCCGGAAGAGTCAATTTCTCCATTAGCTAAACCCTTTATTACCCTACCTTTGAACTTGTATTTTGTTTGTACACAATCAATGGAGGCCCCCCCGACATATGTTGCAACGTCTTCAATAGCATGCTCTTACTTCGTCTTTCCCTTAATAAGTCATCAAATTTGGTGCTTTTCGATCCCCAGTTGCTATGGGGAACAAAGGTTGAAATACAATAGAATCCTCCATTTAAGTGGTTCTCGCTTCTCCTTGTTCCTGCTCCTAACTCCTCCCCAGGTAGTTCCCAATGTTTGGCCGCCATTCTCTTTCTTTCCTCAATCGTTCCGATCATTTCTCTCATTCCCTTTTGTTTGTTTGGGGCCCCGGGTTGGTTCGTTTCCTCCACCTATCTACGCAATTCTCTGTCTTCGTTCGTGATCATCTTAGGCGAAAGGATATGTATCAATTTTGTGGAGGGGCGGCTGTGAAAGGGCGATTCCCCCTTTTCCATTGAAGTAGGGAGGGAATCCTTACCGACAGAAAAAGATTGTAGTCAGGTTGATAATAATCGAGTGCCATTACTTTGTTGGTCCGAACCAAGGAATCCGTTAGAAATGTTTTGAAATGGATATTGTTCTCTCTTTGATCAGGGATTGTTATATGAAAAGAAGTGGGGTTTGAAAAAGGGACTCGAAAGTACTAAGGCACTTATTATGATGAGGCAACGAACCACCATTATGGAAAACCCTTCTATCTAGACTCCCTGTGGTTGTCATTATGTTCCAGCAAGGACATAGTCATTCTTTCATTCCGAGCATTCGAGGTTAAATACCTCTAGGGTCCTTCTTTAATTGCTTAAATGGCTCTCTTCTCTCGGTGCCTCATGGATGGAAGATGTTGTAAAGGCTTCAATAATGCTACTAGACTACTCTGTTACACCAAAGGGTGCGGTTAACTACCCAATTCACCAGGATCAGACGCTATGTCAGACATTTAGCTAAGACGTTATGCTCTTTTGATTGAATTATAAGATAATTCAATCACTAATTGGGCGTACCTTCGTTGACATCGAAACACGCTCGCTTGAAGCCCCTACTTCTTAGCTTTGTTCCGTCAATCTAAGGCAAAGCTTAAGTGGTTTTCCTACCTTACCCACTTGATGAAAAAGGGAACGAACTTCGTTTCCTTGGCGGCTTTATGGATGGATTCAGTCAGCCTCACTCCTTCCTTTTGAAAAGTGACGCTTTGCGTCTTCGCTTCCGAGGGTTAGGGGAACACGGCATTCTTTCATGCGAGGACTTCGATGATCTGATCTGGGAAGAGGAGGTGCCTAGCGTGGAAGAGAATACGCAGTGGATGGCGGTTGTGAAGGTGCACACGTCGAAAGGATTTAGCCAGTCGGCCTTCTATATTACCTAGTCGCCCGTTACGATATTCCTTTACGAGAATAGCCTACTTTTGCTTCTAAAGTTACTTTTTTTTCAACAACTCAATAGAACTTTTTGATTTTGGGCTTCTCCGCCACCATAACCAACTAGCTACGTAGATGAATTATCCTTGCGTTCAGCTAGCAAACCCATCCACTAGAGCTTGAACCCATGCTTGCTCAAACCATATGTTTTCTCTTTTAACGAGCATGGCTTCCCTGGGCCATTCACCATGAAGGCTAAAAGCGAGATAGGCTGGACTTACAAAGGCGAAGACAATTCCACGTTTTTTCAGCTGATTCTTCGAAATTGAAGATCCTCACTCAAACTTCAAAAAGTCCTTTTTTCTTTTTCTGATGTCAATTCTATCTAGCGAAGACCATGTCAATCACTACACTAGTGATACGAAAAGCAAGCATTCTTCCCCAGCTGACGTACCAACGCCTCACTACTACTTAATTAGTGAAAGATACGTTGGGATGTTTTCAATTCTCCATCAAGAGGCGGGCAACTATCTCATTTGACACTCACTAGACTGTGGATCGCCTTCTCTCTCTCTCTCATGGGACTATTTCCATCTCCTCAGCCAACGGTTCGAGCACTTAGCACAATGTGCCACTTAACCGGACGAGCGCAAGGCTGGGCGAGATCAAAGTTTTTAGTTTACTGTGACCACGGGACTAAATCAGCTGTTTCACCTTTCCTTTTCTTCGAAAAAGTTGTATTTCTTGTTTCCTAGCCTCAGGATCTTGTGTGAAAACAAACTGAGTCCCAAAAATAAAAAAGATTTGAATCTCAGGTCGATTAGTGCGTGCTAATATCTTCTTTTTAAGATGATTTTCTGTTTGTGGTGACATAAGTCCCTCCCTACAACTCTTGAATTAAGAATTCTCACACATTTTTCAATCGAGGTTCCTTTTTCGTCTCGACAAAGAAAGAATCATCTTGAAAACGCTCCTAACCCCTTCGTAGGGCCGTGTATAGTAAGTGATCCGAACCTGCCCGGAGCGAGCCCCCCTTAGAGGCAAGTGAAGTTGGTGAGCCGTATGATGGGCAACTATCTCCTGCGGTTCGGAGAGGACTCAGCTGTCAATGAAACATCGGCTCGACGCAGGATTTCAATAGAACAAAAAACAGGGATAGGTACTTCGTCTGCCGGTATCATTGCAGAGTGATCGCTAGCTATCTGGCTTGAAAAGGTGGTCCAGGAGCTTCCTCTCTCCCAGCAAGCAAGACGAGATCCAAGTGGAAAAGCTAGTCTACTTTGATTATACAGACATAATGCAGGCTGGAACGTGGGAATTCGAGGTCTCATGAATGAGTTTTTTTCGTGGACAAACATACTTTCCGGTCAGGCCTATGGATCCTTTTAGATCTACGGGCCGGCCGTTCTTTGAGATAGGGCTCCCTCACGGCATTCTAGCTCTTGCATTTGAAAGTCGAATCAGGATTCCATCTAGAGAAAGGTTCCAAATGGAACTAGTGAATGTGTATGCCGAACGTAGGCAGCGCATTTCACCTCGGAACTTGTTCTTGGAATAGAGCCAGCCTTGAGATCCGCCACATCTTCCTTCAAGTCAGAGAGTTGAGATAGAACAGCTTCGCCTTTGACCGGTTTGCTGCTTTCTTTTATACACAAGCCCCTATTATTAAGGTATGGAGGTTTTTTCTGGAATGACCAAAGAACAAGAGAAGTTCAATGAGGTGCAAACGCAAGAATTAAAGCAACGAGGACAAGTGCTAGGATAGGATCCCGATCCTGGAGTTCACTTGTCTATGAGTGTCCGAACAGCTTCAGATCCTTCCAAGGCGCAGGGGTTCTCTCTCCATTCACTTTGAGCTAGGTTTCTTGTGATCTTTGTAGTAGTTTTTCCGTCCAATTTTATGGGAAATTCTGTCTTACACAGCTGTCCCCAAGGATGTTCATTCCATTCGGCAGGGACTCCATCTCGCATTCGATCTCCCTCCTTTCCCTGAAAGAGTCGAGGTCTCTCTGGACTTATCTTTTGCCTCTCTCCCAGATTCATAAAAAGGGAGCAAGAGGGCCTCTCGATGGGAGTGATTCCCCGAAAAGAGATCGTTCCTAGCATCCTCGAGTTCGTAGTCAAACTCACCTTCATCCACCATTCATGGACTAGCGCGGGCAAGCACCGATGTCTGGAGCAGGAGATGGAAGCTTGGGTTGAGGAGGCTGTCAACGAGAATGGAATATTCGGATTCGTTTGATTTTGATTTTCTTTTTTTTGTTGTGAGAGGTCTGAGTCCAAAATAAGGAAGCAGATGACAATTGAAGTAGGGGTCTGCCTCAGGGAAGCAAGAGTCTCATAGGGACGGAGATCCTGCACAAACCAATCCCAATCAGGAAGAGAGTCTTGCTAAGCCCAGTCAGTCCAGTATGTATGGTATGTCCAGTAAGGCTAGTGAAGTAAGGAAAGTAAGGAAAGGCAAGTAATGTAAAACCTGACTCTAGAATATGGCTCGAGAGATTGAATATAGGGAGGAATGAATCGGGCCCCTACGGCTACTAATTGAATTTGGACAAAATCAAACTAGTACTCCTTCAATTGATGATAACCGGACCGCAAATATATAAAGTAGTCTCCCTTTCGGCTGATCAAAAAGATTATCAATACGAGGAAGTGGATACCTATTCTTCACGGTTACCTGGAACAGCTTACGAGTTGAAATGCAAAGGCGCCTGTCCTTCTTTTTCATAGCCAATATTTGACCTGCGAGTAGAGTGTGGCTGGCGTGACTTGACAATGGATAATTGGTATGGAAGGCCATACGAGGTTCGAAGAAGTTAAGAGAGTCTTTCTCTCTACTGGTTCACAAGTACGGCCGGGGCTATTACTTAGGCTCCAGTACAGTCGGGTAGTGGAATCCATGTCAAACAGGAAAGCGAGAGCTCCATTAGTCGAGTTGCCCACATCGGATGGCATTCGTAGATACTTTTCGTTCAGCGACTCATTATGGACATTTAGAATTCCCATGATTTCCTCACGTACATTATTCTGGCAGCCCTTAGAAAAAGAATTGAGGACTTGTCCAGATTTACCTGCTGTCCCGAGGCACGGCAGTAAACTTGCAACACATCCTTTACCTCCGGAGCACTCTCCCTATTCGCCCTAAAAAACAGCGGGCTGTCATCTGCAAAGAGAAGGTGGTTCACCGACAGAGCTGACGGTGCCACCAAAATACCCTGAAGTGTTGATGAATGGTTTCTATGTTTCAAGAGGCACGAAAGGCCCTCTGCTGCCAACACTCCTGAGAATTTAGGGCATAATCACACGCGGAGCAACTGGGGTACTCAACACTGTAGTAGTACAATCGGTTGTCTTTCTCTAGCCAATAACACGGCAAGAGGTGGACAGCAATGAAATTGAGGGTAATGACAACAAACTCAATCCCAACACTTAATGCAAACGGCTCTGAATGGTCTAAAGATATGAATTATTCGACTGAGATGTGGCCCGATTCGGCCTGGCCTGGTCGGAAAGAGATTCTAAATCTCGAATATGCACACCGAGAATAGATATCTATGTTAGCTAGCGGGGGCGGGCTTTCTCCTGGTAGTCCCGCTACGTCCTCTGATAGTCCGTCTCGTCTCATGTTTCTTTGGCTATACTTGTAGCCAGCCATATTAGCTCCACATGCTTTTTTCATAAGGTCGCTAACAAGAGGAGACGAATAAACTGGATTCTCTCATTGGATACGGGAGGAGGAATTACGGAAGACAACCGCTTATAGAGGTATCGAATGAATAGAGTGAAAAGCAAACGGGAATGCGGCTCGCCCTTCGGGTTTCGTCCGGAGTCAGTTCGATCCAGTAAAAGAAAAAGCAAGAGTTGGCTGTTCCCGAAGCGTGAAGAAAAGATCAAGCCCCATAGAAGTTTTCGAAAAATAGACCTGGGCATCGAATGCTGATACCAGATCAAGGGCTCTACTTGAAGAATGCGAATCGACTCTTTCGGGTAGTGGAATCCATGTCAAACAGGAAAGCGAGATCAGAGCCGGTACGGACACAGAGGCGAGATCGAGTCGTCGCCGGGGTAGAAGAACCCTAGTCGACTAGGGTATAGTCGTTTACAACTTTTTTTCTCACAGCTCCTGTTGCCCTCCTAATGAGACAAAGAAGAGCCTCCTTGTTTACCACTTTAGGGGATGGGGGTGAAGGGCGGTTTACAAGAAGCAAAATGGGATGGGATCCATGACTGAGATTTTTCAGCTTCTACATAAAATATTTAGTCTGAATATGACTATGGATTTCTATGTAAAATGTATCTTCGTGGATATTTTGTTAGTTTTTGGGATGACCTTCGTCTCCAATCATTTAACAAGATGGAGAATTGTTAAGTGCATCTCATTCATAGGCAAGAGTAGGCCGGCCTGAAGGCATGAACTGAAGGCAGGCAAGAAGGCATTCAATTTGAAGGATGCGGTGTAGCCTGTGCGGATTACGGTATCTTTCTTTCTCCAAAAATATATGGGCGATCGACTCGTATGGGGGCACTCTGGAATAATCCTAGAAAAGAAAGAATGAGTCACCCCTTCCTGAAAAAGGTTGGTGGAGCTCCATATCCAACTGGAAAATCCAGAAATGAACTTCGATTGTCATTTTTTACAATTCCCGCTAGGATCGGAAATCCTGTATTTTCCATATCCATACGATCGAGTCCTTAGGTTTCCGAAATAGTGTAATGGAAAAAGAAGTGCTTCGAATCATTGCTATTTGACTCGGACCTGTTCTGAAAAAGTCTGAGGTATTTCGAATTGTTTGTTGACCCATCTGTTCCTAAAACAAAACCCCTTAGCGCCCCGGCGCGGGAGTGGGGGACGGCCCTACGCAGACAGCTGCAGCACCGGCTCTACGAAGTCTGAATCGAATCTTTCGGTTGGCTTTCCCGTGAATAAGAATTCTTGGGCGCGGCGAAGCGAGCGCTTCTAGATGTTTTGCTTGCTTCTTTCTTATTGTGGTGGCTCCACTTGCAAGGCAAGGAAAAAATGTCAGTTTCGTTATTATAGCCTTATATTTTTATGTCAAAGACAAAAAGCTACGCGCAAATTCTCATTGGATCTCGGTTGTTCTTAACAGCGATGTGTGAGCTGTTTTCAGTATCCCTGTTGTGATAAAGGTTGCTATCATTATAGCTAAACCTATATATGTGACTCGATCTTTTTCAACCATGGATGCAGGTCCAGTAGGCGCAGGATGCGCTAAGCCATTCGATCTTCCTGCTGGTGGTCCACCATAGAGCTCCTATGTAGCCGTTTGTTTTCTCGCTTAACTAATTTGTATGAGGCGATACAGCTGAGATCAGCCAACGGTTCGAGCACTTAGCACAATGTGCCAATTAACCGGACGAGCGCAAGACCGGGTCTACCTACCTTATGACTGGCTGACACTGCCTCTCTACTTTTCGGTTCGGGCTTACTACTCCTGGGGCTAGGGGACTGGTATCTACATCCGAGGCCACAGGCAGTTGTTCCTGCTGTGGGTCCAGAATTGTTGTATAATGGCTTAAAACAGCACCGAGACTAAACTAAGAGCTGTAGAAAAAGATGGAGTTACCGTACGAAATGAACAACCAATTAGCATTAGTAGCACAACAAGTGGGGGGCCCCCATTCTAGGGTTTGGGATTTTAGCCAGCGTGGGTTGCATCCTCGAAAGGTTTTCGAACTTCTACCTAATCAGCCAGCGCCCGACTGGATTGCCGTCCCTTCTAATTACGGGATTGAAGCCCCCAACTAGATTATCAAGACTCACCAAAAAAGACATTCCATTCTTTTGGGATGAAAACTGCCAACAAGCCCTAGATGGCGTCAAAAGCTATCTCCTCAATCCGCCAGGCCTTCTTCAAAGCACTGCAAGTGAAATTGAGGTTTAGCTCTGCCTATCACCCACAATCAGATGGCCAGACAGAACGTGTGAATCAGTGTGTGGAAAATGACTTGCGTTGCATGGTTTTTCAGCAACCAAGGAAGTGGGCTTCTTGGCTACCCATGGCTGAGTAGTGGTATAACACTTTGTTCCTCACTTCACTAAAAAAGCTGCTTTTCACGCAGTACCCACCACCCATGTTAAGTGAAGTACTAACCAATGCAATGCATATAGGCCAATTGACTCCGACAAAAAACCTGACTTTCTCGTTAGGAGTATAAATGACCTACCATGGATTCTTTTAGGAGACTTTAACCTCTTGCTTGTGATCCCCATCAAAAGCTACGGGTGAATTCAGGTCCATACATCACACCATCCTCTAAAATAACATGATTCAAGAACTACAATTGAATGAGGTACCCCTACTAGGCCGACTCTTCACCTACTAGAACAAACGTCCCAGCCCAACACTTTCTAAATTAGACAGGATCTTGTTTTGTTGTCACACCACAGGTACGACGAACAGTTCTTCTCCTTTATAGCCCAGTTATCTGACCTACCGAAAATGAAGATGGGGAAGAAGATTGAAGTTGTGTAAAGCAGCACTTGCAGGCTAGAGTTGCACTGGCACATTTTGGCGGAACGTCAACGTTATATATAGTGG